>CM051695.1:29345027-29362527 GCA_028022725.1 Lycodopsis pacificus
CGACGCAGCGAAACAAACCGCTGTCTGTTCTTCGAACGCCGGTGATCTGCAGCACGCCGTTAGGCAGCAGAGTGTACCTGAAAAGTACATTTAAAATATAGATTAAGTACATGTTACTTACACCTTGAGTATATATTAATACATGTAAAAATCTACCTGGGGTCCTCGGTGCTCAGTGGGCGTTGGTCTCTCTGCCAGGTGATGTTGGCTTCTGGGATGCCATTTACCTGACAGGTGAGTCTGGCCACGCCCCCTTCATCCACTGCCACAGACTCTGGGTGAGACATGAATTTAGGGAGGGCTGTGGGGGGGAGACAGACAGATATGTTCTCTTAATAAATAACATGTCGTTATTATGTTATTGATATTTTAATGATATATATTGACATGTTATTACTATCTTATTATTGTTATGTCATTGATATGTTAATGACATGTTATTGACATGTCTTTGATATGTTATTGACATGTTATTATTATCATATTATTGTTATGTTGTTGATATGTCATTGATATGTCATTGACATGTTATTGACATGCCATTGACATGCCATTGACATGCTATTGACATGTCATTGACATGTTATTGACATGCCATTGACATGTTATTGATATGTTATTGACATGTTATTGACATGTCATTGACATGCCATTGACATGCCATTGACATGTCATTGACATGTTATTGACATGTTATTGACATGCCATTGACATGCCATTGACATGCTATTGACATGTTATTGACATGTTATTGACATGTTATTGACATGTTATTGTCATGTTATTGATATGTTATTGACAAGTTATTGTCAAGTTATTGTCATGTTATTATTATGTGATTGATAAGTTATAGATTGATATGTTCTGGTCCGTAGAGGTCTTGTGACTTACATGCGAGCTGGACCCGGGCCTTGCGGCTGATCAACCTGCCGAAGTGATTCTGAGCAGCACAGTCGTATTCTCCGGCATCCGTCTTGTTAGTTTCTCGTCTCTTTGAGAAGTTTTTGATGAGCAGCGTTCCGTTGCCGAGCAAAGCAGCCCCAACGCCGGTCGCCACGGGGACGCCGTTTCGTCTCCAGGTGATGGAGATCGGCCCCTCTCCCTCCACCTGACAGTCCAGCGTCAGGGGGCGGTCCCTCGCCGCAATGACATCACTGGGCTCTTTGAGGAAGGCCATCTCCGAGGCTCCACCCAGACCTGAGAGGAGGACAGGTGAAAAAGCACTTCAGTTCCCTCATAGTCAGCTGTTCAATTCAATACAACTATATTTGTCTGACAGACTGATATAGACTGACAGACTAATACAGATTAGTCTGACAGATGGACAGAAGGTGAGTTCAGGTGTTTCTGTCCTTTAGACATATAAAAGAGAAGACAACAATCTGATGAACTTCATTAAGGTTAAAACAATAAGAAACAGGAAGTACTCACTGACAATGATGATGATGATGATGAAGCTGTTAATGATCAATAACAAAAATTCTTTATTTATTCATCGGTGTAAACGGTTTCAATGTTTTTAATTGTTTAAATGTTTAATTGTTTAAATGTTTAATTGTTTTAATGTTTTAATTGTTTAAATGTTTAATTGTTTAAATGTTTAATTGTTTAATTGTTTAAATGTTTAAATGTTTCAATGTTTAATTGTTTAAATGTTTAAATGTTTAATTGTTTAATTGTTTAAATGTTTAATTGTTTAAATCTTTAAAATGTTTAATTGTTTAAATCTTTAATTGTTTAATTGTTTAAATGTTGAATTGTTTAAATGTTGAATTGTTTAATTGTTTAAATGTTGAATTGTTTAAATCTTTAAAATGTTTAATTGTTTAATTGTTTAAATGTTTAAATGTTTTAATGTTTTAATTGTTTAAATGTTGAATTGTTGAATTGTTTACATGTTTAATTGTTTAAATCTTTAAAATGTTTAATTGTTTAATTGTTTAAATGTTTAAATGTTTAATTGTTTAATTGTTTTAATGTTTTAATTGTTTAAATGTTTAAATGTTTAATTGTTTAAATGTTTAATTGTTTAAATGTTTAATTGTTTAAATCTTTAAAATGTTTAATTGTTTAAATATTTAATTGTTTAAATGTTTAAATGTTTAATTGTTTAATTGTTTAAATGTTGAATTGTTTAAATGTTGAATTGTTTAATTGTTTAAATGTTGAATTGTTTAAATCTTTAAAATGTTTAATTGTTTAAATGCTTAAATTGTTTAAATATTTAAATGTTTAATTGTTTAAATGTTTAATTGTTTAATTGTTTAAATGTTTAAATGTTTAATTGTTTAATTGTTTAAATGTTTAAAATGTTTAATTGTTTAAATGTTGAAAATGTTTAATTGTTTAAATGTTTAATTGTTTAAATGCTTAAATTGTTTAAATGTTTAAATGTTTAATTGTTTAAATGTTTAAATGTTTAAATGTTTAAATTGTTTAAATGTTTAAATGTTTAATTGTTTAAATGTTTAAAATGTTTAATTGTTTAAATGTTTAATTGTTTAAATGTTTAAATTATGATAGTTTCAGAGTGAAATAATAAAAATAATCCTCAAACATTAGAAGTTTGACCTCAGTCATCTGGAGGTCAGTTAACGCATCGTTCTTCATGTCTTTTCAACTTGAACTTGGTTTGAGGTGACTTTCCCAGGCCCCCCCCCTTCACAGTCCGGTCCTCCATCTAGTTCTGGTCCCAGCTGCTCTTTCAGATGAAGATGAGAACAAACAGGACTCACCATGACGTCTGGACCCCCCCCCCCCCAACACCCCCCCATAGTATGAATGACAACAATAACAACACAACTGACCCCCTAAAACCCTCAAAACCCCACAAACACAGAAGCTTCTTCTTCTTCATTATTATTATCATTATTATTATTAATATTGTTATCATTATTGTTATTATTATTATTATTATTATTATAATGATAATTATTATTATCATGATAATTATAATATTCATTATTATTATTATTATTATAATTATTATCATTATCATCATCATTGTTATCATTATTATTATTATTACAGCCGGACTCTTCAAGTTATGTTATGTTAAAATAGAAAATAGGAAAAAAAGAAAGAAAATATATCCACAAATACATACACAGATACATACATAAAGTACAAGTGTGTTTACAGGGGTGTTAGGTGTGAGAACAATGATTTAATACCTCTTTAACAGAGAAGACTGATTGTCTAAATGAGGTTTTGCGTTCAAGTTTAACTTTATTGTTCGTCTGTAGAGGAACAAAAGAACAAAAGAGTTTCTTCTTCTTCTTCTGCTGCTCAATAAAACTTTATCGATCAAAGTTTTTTACATTTTGATATTTTTAAACAGAGACAAAAAAAAAAATCTTTTCACTTTGGCATAATATAATATAATATAATATAATATAATATATAATATAATATAATATAATATAATATAATATATAATATAATATAATATAATATATAATATAATATAATATATAATATAATGTATAATATAATATAATATATAATATAATATAATATAATATAATATAATATATAATATAATATATAATATAATATAATGTATAATATAATATAATATAATATATAATATAATATAATATAATGTATAATATAATATAATATAATATAATATAATATAATATAATGTAATATAATATATAACATAATATAATAATACTCCTAAATCAAAGCGGGTCAGAACCGATCCAGATGTGATCCAGGTCACGTCTCACTCTCCAGACCGCCAAACTAAAACGTCTCTTATGTAAGACATCATGTTCAAACTATTTCCAGGACTTTTATTGTGAAAGGTAAGAAAGAAGACCGTCTTTTGTCAATGGGGAAAGGACAAATAAAGTTAATTGAGGACACGAGGACAGACATGTCAGCTGATGACTCTTCACTCTTTCTGTGAGAACTGAACTTTGTCGTGTCTCTGACTGCAGGTTCAGGATTAAGTCCACCTCCCATCTGGGTCCTCATTATACCGGGGGGGGGGGGGGGGGGGGGTCCAGACAGTCCACCCCCCCAAAAAAAAACAGACCTGACCTCTAAATCCCCTAAAACCTCCTCCTCCTCTGCAGACGGTGACCTCAGTCCTGCAGGCCATGAGAGTCTCCGTTCAGGTCTGAAGCTCTGCCCCCCCACCACCCCAAAACCACACGACAGAATCTGAACATGAACTTCACAGGTTTTTGATCCACGACCCCAAAACACACACGCACACACACACACACACACACACACACACAGACACAGACACAGACAGACACACTCTAACACACACACACACACACACACACAGACAGACACACACTCACTCACACAGACACACACACACACACACACACACACACAGACAGACACACACACACACAGACACACCCTAACACACACACACTCTAACACACACACACTCACTCACTCACTCACACACACACAGACAGACACACACACAGACACACTCTAACACACACACACACACACACACACAGACACAGACACACACACACACACAGACACACACACACACACCCACTCTAACACACACACACACACACACACACTCACACACACACTCTAACACACACACACACACACACTGTGACCGTCTGTATGATGAGGAGGATGAATATTCAGAGTTCTGTCTTCTTCTCACAACAAACAGAAACTCATCCAGAGAACAACAAATAATAAACAGAAGAAAAATGTGTCCACGGGAATATTAATTTATATATTATTTATTAACATTGATCCACTTAATTGTTTTTAAATGTGTTTATATATAAATATATATTAAAATAATGATTTTACTCATATTTTATATTACATTCATGTTGACGAAGTATATCTTTTTAAAAGAGGAATGTTTCAGACCTGAGCAGCAGAGTCCCAGCAGCATCATCATCGTCATCATCTTCATGTTCGCTCAGTTTAAATCCAAATCATGAGAAACACCAGCAGCTCCGACAGAAACATGAAGAGTACAATTCTTCTTCTTCTTCCTCTTCTTCTTCTTCTTCTTCTTCTTCTTCTTCTTCTTCTTCTTCTTCTCTTTTAATCCTTGTTTACTTCTGTTTTTAAATCCTGGAGCACCGACCGGAGAGGATCTGAGATGCTGAAGATCAGAAGACCTGATTGAAACTGACCTCACGGGGACAGGCAGAGGGGGAGGAGCCTGTGAGTGGGGGAGGGGTCAGACAGGAAGGGGCGGGGCTTTGACCCTGAGGTCAGGTGAGGGGGGGGGGGGGGGGGGGGGGATCACAGCTGAGGACCTGCTGGATTATAATGAGATGAAGAAAACATGGAGGACAGACAGAGAGAAGATGTAAAGATATATATGTATACATGTACTCCTGAGATGTAATGCAGTATAAAGTACAATATGTACCTCTGAGATGTAGTACACAGTGAAAGTACAACAGTACCTCTGAAAGATGAGGTCAGTAGTCGGTGAGGTCAGTAGTCGGTGTGGTCAGTAGTCGGTGAGGTCAGTAGTCGGTGAGGTCAGTAGTCGGTGTGGTCGGTAGTCTGTGTGGTCGGTGTGGTCAGTGGTCGGTGAGGTCAGTAGTCGGTGTGGTCGGTGTGGTCAGTGGTTGGTGTGGTCAGTAGTCGGTGTGGTCAGTAGTTGGTGTGGTCAGTAGTCGGTGAGGTCAGTAGTCGGTGAGGTCAGTGTGGTCAGTACTCGGTGAGGTCAGTAGTCGGTGTAGTTGGTGTGGTCAGTAGTCGGTGTGGTCAGTAGTCTGTGAGGTCAGTAGTCGGTGAGGTCGGTGTGGTCAGTGGTTGGTGTGGTCAGTAGTCGGTGTGGTCAGTAGTTGGTGTGGTCAGTAGTCGGTGAGGTCAGTAGTCGGTGAGGTCAGTGTGGTCAGTACTCGGTGAGGTCAGTAGTCGGTGTAGTTGGTGTGGTCAGTAGTCTGTGAGGTCAGTACTCGGTGAGGTCAGTAGTCGGTGTAGTTGGTGTGGTCAGTAGTCGGTGTGGTCAGTAGTCGGTGAGGTCAGTAGTCGGTGAGGTCAGTGTGGTCAGTACTCGGTGAGGTCAGTAGTCGGTGTAGTTGGTGTGGTCAGTAGTCGGTGTGGTCAGTAGTCTGTGAGGTCAGTAGTCGGTGAGGTCAGTGTGGTCAGTACTCGGTGAGGTCAGTAGTCGGTGTAGTTGGTGTGGTCAGTAGTCGGTGAGGTCAGTAGTCGGTGAGGTCAGTGTGGTCAGTACTCGGTGAGGTCAGAAGTCGGTGTAGTTGGTGTGGTCAGTAGTCGGTGTGGTCAGTAGTTGGTGTGGTCGGTGTGGTCAGTAGTCGGTGTGGTCAGTAGTCGGTGTGGTCGGTGTGGTCAGTAGTCGGTGTGGTCGGTGTGGTCAGTAGTCGGTGTGGTCAGTAGTCGGTGAGGTCAGTAGTCGGTGTGGTCAGTAGTCTGTGTAGTTGGTGTGGTCAGTAGTCGGTGTGGTCAGGAGTCTGTGTAGTTGGTGTGGTCAGTAGTCGGTGAGGTCAGTAGTCGGTGTGGTCAGTAGTCTGTGTAGTTGGTGTGGTCAGTAGTCGGTGTGGTCAGTAGTCTGTGTAGTTGGTGTGGTCAGTAGTCGGTGAGGTCAGTAGTCGGTGTGGTCAGTAGTCTGTGTAGTTGGTGTGGTCAGTAGTTGGTGTGGTCAGTAGTCGGTGAGGTCAGTAGTCGGTGTGGTCAGTAGTCTGTGTAGTTGGTGTGGTCAGTAGTTGGTGTGGTCAGTAGTCTGTGTGGTCAGTAGTCGGTGAGGTCAGTAGTCGGTGTGGTCAGTAGTCGGTGTGGTCAGTAGTCTGTGTAGTTGGTGTGGTCAGTAGTCGGTGTGGTCAGTAGTCGGTGAGGTCAGTAGTCGGTGTGGTCAGTAGTCGGTGTGGTCAGTAGTCTGTGTAGTTGGTGTGGTCAGTAGTCGGTGTGGTCAGCAGTCGGTGAGGTCAGTAGTCTGTGTAGTTGGTGTGGTCAGTAGTCGGTGTGGTCAGTAGTCGGTGAGGTCAGTAGTCGTTGTGGTCAGTAGTCGGTGTGGTCAGTAGTCTGTGTAGTTGGTGTGGTCAGTAGTCGGTGTGGTCAGTAGTCGGTGAGGTCAGTAGTCGGTGAGGTCAGTAGTCGTTGTGGTCAGTAGTCGGTGAGGTCAGTAGTCGGTGTGGTCAGTAGTCTGTGTAGTTGGTGTGGTCAGTAGTCGGTGTGGTCAGTAGTCGGTGAGGTCAGTAGTCGGTGTGGTCAGTAGTCGGTGTGGTCAGTAGTCGGTGAGGTCAGTAGTCGGTGTGGTCAGTAGTCGGTGTGGTCAGTAGTCGGTGAGGTCAGTAGTCGGTGTGGTCAGTAGTCGGTGAGGTCAGTAGTCGTGGTCAGTAGTCGGTGTGGTCAGTAGTCGGTGAGGTCAGTAGTCGGTGTGGTCAGTAGTCTGTGTAGTTGGTGTGGTCAGTAGTCGGTGTGGTCAGTAGTCGGTGAGGTCAGTAGTCGGTGTGGTCAGTAGTCGGTGTGGTCAGTAGTCGGTGTGGTCAGTAGTCGGTGAGGTCAGTAGTCGGTGTGGTCAGTAGTCGGTGTGGTCAGTAGTCGGTGAGGTCAGTAGTCGGTGTGGTCAGTAGTCGGTGAGGTCAGTAGTCGGTGTGGTCAGTAGTCGGTGAGGTCAGTAGTCGGTGAGGTCAGTAGTCGGTGTGGTCAGTAGTCTGTGTAGTCGGTGTGGTCAGTAGTCGGTGAGGTCAGTAGTCGGTGTGGTCAGTAGTCTGTGTAGTTGGTGTGGTCAGTAGTCGGTGTGGTCAGTAGTCGGTGTGGTCAGTAGTCGGTGAGGTCAGTAGTCGGTGTGGTCAGTAGTCGGTGAGGTCAGTAGTCGGTGTGGTCAGTAGTCGGTGAGGTCAGTAGTCGGTGTGGTCAGTAGTCGGTGTGGTCAGTAGTCGGTGAGGTCAGTAGTCGGTGTGGTCAGTAGTCGGTGTGGTCAGTAGTCGGTGAGGTCAGTAGTCGGTGTGGTCAGTAGTCGGTGAGGTCAGTAGTCGGTGTGGTCAGTAGTCGGTGTGGTCAGTAGTCGGTGAGGTCAGTAGTCGTTGTGGTCAGTAGTCGGTGTGGTCAGTAGTCGGTGAGGTCAGTAGTCGTGGTCAGTAGTCGGTGTGGTCAGTAGTCGGTGAGGTCAGTAGTCGGTGTGGTCAGTAGTCTGTGTAGTTGGTGTGGTCAGTAGTCGGTGTGGTCAGTAGTCGGTGAGGTCAGTAGTCGGTGTGGTCAGTAGTCGGTGTGGTCAGTAGTCGGTGAGGTCAGTAGTCGGTGTGGTCAGTAGTCGGTGTGGTCAGTAGTCGGTGAGGTCAGTAGTCGGTGTGGTCAGTAGTCTGTGTAGTTGGTGTGGTCAGTAGTCGGTGTGGTCAGTAGTCGGTGTGGTCAGTAGTCGGTGAGGTCAGTAGTCGGTGTGGTCAGTAGTCGGTGTGGTCAGTAGTCGGTGAGGTCAGTAGTCGGTGTGGTCAGTAGTCGGTGTGGTCAGTAGTCGGTGAGGTCAGAAGTCGGTGTGGTCAGTAGTCGGTGTGGTCAGTAGTCGGTGAGGTCAGTAGTCGGTGTGGTCAGTAGTCGGTGAGGTCAGTAGTCGGTGAGGTCAGTAGTCGGTGTGGTCAGTAGTCTGTGTAGTCGGTGTGGTCAGTAGTCGGTGAGGTCAGTAGTCGGTGTGGTCAGTAGTCTGTGTAGTTCGTGTGGTCAGTAGTTCGTGTGGTCAGTAGTCGGTGAGGTCAGTAGTAGGTGTGGTCAGTAGTCGGTGTGGTCAGTAGTCGGTGAGGTCAGTAGTCGTTGTGGTCAGTAGTCGGTGTGGTCAGTAGTCGGTGAGGTCAGTAGTCGGTGTGGTCAGTAGTCTGTGTAGTTGGTGTGGTCAGTAGTCGGTGTGGTCAGTAGTCGGTGAGGTCAGTAGTCGGTGTGGTCAGTAGTCGGTGTGGTCAGTAGTCGGTGAGGTCAGTAGTCGGTGTGGTCAGTAGTCGGTGAGGTCAGTAGTCGGTGTGGTCAGTAGTCGGTGAGGTCAGTAGTCGGTGAGGTCAGTAGTCGGTGTGGTCAGTAGTCTGTGTAGTCGGTGTGGTCAGTAGTCGGTGAGGTCAGTAGTCGGTGTGGTCAGTAGTCTGTGTAGTTGGTGTGGTCAGTAGTCGGTGTGGTCAGTAGTCGGTGTGGTCAGTAGTCGGTGAGGTCAGTAGTCGGTGTGGTCAGTAGTCGGTGAGGTCAGTAGTCGGTGTGGTCAGTAGTCGGTGAGGTCAGTAGTCGGTGTGGTCAGTAGTCGGTGTGGTCAGTAGTCGGTGAGGTCAGTAGTCGGTGTGGTCAGTAGTCGGTGAGGTCAGTAGTCGGTGAGGTCAGTAGTCGGTGTGGTCAGTAGTCGGTGAGGTCAGTAGTCGGTGTGGTCAGTAGTCGGTGAGGTCAGTAGTCGGTGTGGTCAGTAGTCGGTGTGGTCAGTAGTCGGTGAGGTCAGTAGTCGTTGTGGTCAGTAGTCGGTGTGGTCAGTAGTCGGTGAGGTCAGTAGTCGTTGTGGTCAGTAGTCGGTGTGGTCAGTAGTCGGTGAGGTCAGTAGTCGGTGTGGTCAGTAGTCTGTGTAGTTGGTGTGGTCAGTAGTCGGTGTGGTCAGTAGTCGGTGAGGTCAGTAGTCGGTGTGGTCAGTAGTCGGTGTGGTCAGTAGTCGGTGAGGTCAGTAGTCGGTGTGGTCAGTAGTCGGTGTGGTCAGTAGTCGGTGAGGTCAGTAGTCGGTGTGGTCAGTAGTCTGTGTAGTTGGTGTGGTCAGTAGTCGGTGTGGTCAGTAGTCGGTGTGGTCAGTAGTCGGTGAGGTCAGTAGTCGGTGTGGTCAGTAGTCGGTGTGGTCAGTAGTCGGTGAGGTCAGTAGTCGGTGTGGTCAGTAGTCGGTGTGGTCAGTAGTCGGTGAGGTCAGTAGTCGGTGTGGTCAGTAGTCGGTGTGGTCAGTAGTCGGTGAGGTCAGTAGTCGGTGTGGTCAGTAGTCGGTGAGGTCAGTAGTCGGTGAGGTCAGTAGTCGGTGTGGTCAGTAGTCTGTGTAGTCGGTGTGGTCAGTAGTCGGTGAGGTCAGTAGTCGGTGTGGTCAGTAGTCTGTGTAGTTCGTGTGGTCAGTAGTTCGTGTGGTCAGTAGTCGGTGAGGTCAGTAGTAGGTGTGGTCAGTAGTCGGTGTGGTCAGTAGTCGGTGAGGTCAGTAGTCGTTGTGGTCAGTAGTCGGTGTGGTCAGTAGTCGGTGAGGTCAGTAGTCGGTGTGGTCAGTAGTCGGTGAGGTCAGTAGTCGGTGTGGTCAGTAGTCGGTGAGGTCAGTAGTCGGTGTGGTCAGTAGTCGGAGGTCAGTAGTCGGTGAGGTCAGTAGTCGGTGTGGTCAGTAGTCGGTGAGGTCAGTAGTCGGTGTGGTCAGTAGTCGGTGAGGTCAGTAGTCGGTGTGGTCAGTAGTCGTTGTGGTCAGTAGTCGGTGTGGTCAGTAGTCGGTGAGGTCAGTAGTCGTTGTGGTCAGTAGTCGGTGTGGTCAGTAGTCGGTGAGGTCAGTAGTCGTTGTGGTCAGTAGTCGGTGAGGTCAGTAGTCGGTGTGGTCAGTAGTCTGTGTAGTTGGTGTGGTCAGTAGTCGGTGTGGTCAGTAGTCGGTGTGGTCAGTAGTCGGTGAGGTCAGTAGTCGGTGTGGTCAGTAGTCGGTGTGGTCAGTAGTCGGTGAGGTCAGTAGTCGGTGTGGTCAGTAGTCGGTGTGGTCAGTAGTCGGTGAGGTCAGTAGTCGGTGTGGTCAGTAGTCGGTGTGGTCAGTAGTCGGTGAGGTCAGTAGTCGGTGTGGTCAGTAGTCGGTGAGGTCAGTAGTCGGTGAGGTCAGTAGTCGGTGTGGTCAGTAGTCTGTGTAGTCGGTGTGGTCAGTAGTCGGTGAGGTCAGTAGTCGGTGTGGTCAGTAGTCTGTGTAGTTCGTGTGGTCAGTAGTTCGTGTGGTCAGTAGTCGGTGAGGTCAGTAGTAGGTGTGGTCAGTAGTCGGTGTGGTCAGTAGTCGGTGAGGTCAGTAGTCGTTGTGGTCAGTAGTCGGTGTGGTCAGTAGTCGGTGAGGTCAGTAGTCGGTGTGGTCAGTAGTCTGTGTAGTTGGTGTGGTCAGTAGTCGGTGTGGTCAGTAGTCGGTGAGGTCAGTAGTCGGTGTGGTCAGTAGTCGGTGTGGTCAGTAGTCGGTGAGGTCAGTAGTCGGTGTGGTCAGTAGTCGGTGAGGTCAGTAGTCGGTGTGGTCAGTAGTCGGTGAGGTCAGTAGTCGGTGAGGTCAGTAGTCGGTGTGGTCAGTAGTCTGTGTAGTCGGTGTGGTCAGTAGTCGGTGAGGTCAGTAGTCGGTGTGGTCAGTAGTCTGTGTAGTTGGTGTGGTCAGTAGTCGGTGTGGTCAGTAGTCGGTGTGGTCAGTAGTCGGTGAGGTCAGTAGTCGGTGTGGTCAGTAGTCGGTGAGGTCAGTAGTCGGTGTGGTCAGTAGTCGGTGAGGTCAGTAGTCGGTGTGGTCAGTAGTCGGTGTGGTCAGTAGTCGGTGAGGTCAGTAGTCGGTGTGGTCAGTAGTCGGTGTGGTCAGTAGTCGGTGAGGTCAGTAGTCGGTGTGGTCAGTAGTCGGTGAGGTCAGTAGTCGGTGAGGTCAGTAGTCGGTGTGGTCAGTAGTCGGTGTGGTCAGTAGTCGGTGAGGTCAGTAGTCGTTGTGGTCAGTAGTCGGTGTGGTCAGTAGTCGGTGAGGTCAGTAGTCGTTGTGGTCAGTAGTCGGTGTGGTCAGTAGTCGGTGAGGTCAGTAGTCGGTGTGGTCAGTAGTCTGTGTAGTTGGTGTGGTCAGTAGTCGGTGTGGTCAGTAGTCGGTGAGGTCAGTAGTCGGTGTGGTCAGTAGTCGGTGTGGTCAGTAGTCGGTGAGGTCAGTAGTCGGTGTGGTCAGTAGTCGGTGTGGTCAGTAGTCGGTGTGGTCAGTAGTCTGTGTAGTTGGTGTGGTCAGTAGTCGGTGTGGTCAGTAGTCGGTGTGGTCAGTAGTCGGTGAGGTCAGTAGTCGGTGTGGTCAGTAGTCGGTGTGGTCAGTAGTCGGTGAGGTCAGTAGTCGGTGTGGTCAGTAGTCGGTGTGGTCAGTAGTCGGTGAGGTCAGTAGTCGGTGTGGTCAGTAGTCGGTGTGGTCAGTAGTCGGTGAGGTCAGTAGTCGGTGTGGTCAGTAGTCGGTGAGGTCAGTAGTCGGTGAGGTCAGTAGTCGGTGTGGTCAGTAGTCTGTGTAGTCGGTGTGGTCAGTAGTCGGTGAGGTCAGTAGTCGGTGTGGTCAGTAGTCTGTGTAGTTCGTGTGGTCAGTAGTTTGTGTGGTCAGTAGTCGGTGAGGTCAGTAGTAGGTGTGGTCAGTAGTCGGTGTGGTCAGTAGTCGGTGAGGTCAGTAGTCGTTGTGGTCAGTAGTCGGTGTGGTCAGTAGTCGGTGAGGTCAGTAGTCGGTGTGGTCAGTAGTCGGTGAGGTCAGTAGTCGGTGTGGTCAGTAGTCGGTGAGGTCAGTAGTCGGTGTGGTCAGTAGTCGGAGGTCAGTAGTCGGTGAGGTCAGTAGTCGGTGTGGTCAGTAGTCGGTGAGGTCAGTAGTCGGTGTGGTCAGTAGTCGGTGAGGTCAGTAGTCGGTGTGGTCAGTAGTCGTTGTGGTCAGTAGTCGGTGTGGTCAGTAGTCGGTGAGGTCAGTAGTCGTTGTGGTCAGTAGTCGGTGTGGTCAGTAGTCGGTGAGGTCAGTAGTCGTTGTGGTCAGTAGTCGGTGAGGTCAGTAGTCGGTGTGGTCAGTAGTCTGTGTAGTTGGTGTGGTCAGTAGTCGGTGTGGTCAGTAGTCGGTGAGGTCAGTAGTCGGTGTGGTCAGTAGTCGGTGAGGTCAGTAGTCGGTGAGGTCAGTAGTCTGTGTAGTCGGTGTGGTCAGTAGTCTGTGTAGTCGGTGTGGTCAGTCGTCGGTGAGGTCAGTAGTCGGTGTGGTCAGTAGTCTGTGTAGTTGGTGTGGTCAGTAGTTGGTGTGGTCAGTAGTCGGTGTGGTCAGTAGTCGGTGAGGTCAGTAGTCGGTGTGGTCAGTAGTCTGTGTAGTTGGTGTGGTCAGTAGTCGGTGTGGTCAGTAGTCGGTGTGGTCAGTAGTCGGTGAGGTCAGTAGTCGGTGTGGTCAGTAGTCGGTGTGGTCAGTAGTCGGTGAGGTCAGTAGTCGGTGTGGTCAGTAGTCGGTGAGGTCAGTAGTCGGTGAGGTCAGTAGTCGGTGTGGTCAGTAGTCTGTGTAGTCGGTGTGGTCAGTAGTCGGTGAGGTCAGTAGTCGGTGTGGTCAGTAGTCTGTGTAGTTGGTGTGGTCAGTAGTCGGTGTGGTCAGTAGTCGGTGAGGTCAGTAGTCGGTGAGGTCAGTAGTCGTTGTGGTCAGTAGTCGGTGTGGTCAGTAGTCGGTGTGGTCAGTAGTTGGTGTGGTCAGTAGTCGGTGAGGTCAGTAGTCGGTGTGGTCAGTAGTCGGTGAGGTCAGTAGTCGGTGTGGTCAGTAGTCTGTGTAGTCGGTGTGGTCAGTAGTCGGTGAGGTCAGTAGTCGGTGTGGTCAGTAGTCTGTGTAGTTGGTGTGGTCAGTAGTTGGTGTGGTCAGTAGTCGGTGAGGTCAGTAGTTGGTGTGGTCAGTAGTCGGTGTGGTCAGTAGTCGGTGAGGTCAGTAGTCGTTGTGGTCAGTAGTCGGTGAGGTCAGTAGTCGGTGTGGTCAGTAGTCTGTGTAGTCGGTGTGGTCAGTAGTCGGTGAGGTCAGTAGTCGGTGTGGTCAGTAGTCTGTGTAGTTGGTGTGGTCAGTAGTTGGTGTGGTCAGTAGTCGGTGAGGTCAGTAGTTGGTGTGGTCAGTAGTCGGTGTGGTCAGTAGTCGGTGTGGTCAGTAGTCTGTGTAGTTGGTGTGGTCAGTAGTTGGTGTGGTCAGTAGTCGGTGTGGTCAGTAGTCGGTGAGGTCAGTAGTCGGTGTGGTCAGTAGTCTGTGTAGTTGGTGTGGTCAGTAGTCGGTGTGGTCAGTAGTCGGTGTGGTCAGTAGTCGGTGAGGTCAGTAGTCGGTGTGGTCAGTAGTCGGTGTGGTCAGTAGTCGGTGAGGTCAGTAGTCGGTGTGGTCAGTAGTCGGTGAGGTCAGTAGTCGGTGAGGTCAGTAGTCGGTGTGGTCAGTAGTCTGTGTAGTCGGTGTGGTCAGTAGTCGGTGAGGTCAGTAGTCGGTGTGGTCAGTAGTCTGTGTAGTTGGTGTGGTCAGTAGTCGGTGTGGTCAGTAGTCGGTGAGGTCAGTAGTCGGTGAGGTCAGTAGTCGTTGTGGTCAGTAGTCGGTGTGGTCAGTAGTCGGTGTGGTCAGTAGTTGGTGTGGTCAGTAGTCGGTGAGGTCAGTAGTCGGTGTGGTCAGTAGTCGGTGAGGTCAGTAGTCGGTGTGGTCAGTAGTCTGTGTAGTCGGTGTGGTCAGTAGTCGGTGAGGTCAGTAGTCGGTGTGGTCAGTAGTCTGTGTAGTTGGTGTGGTCAGTAGTTGGTGTGGTCAGTAGTCGGTGAGGTCAGTAGTTGGTGTGGTCAGTAGTCGGTGTGGTCAGTAGTCGGTGAGGTCAGTAGTCGTTGTGGTCAGTAGTCGGTGAGGTCAGTAGTCGGTGTGGTCAGTAGTCTGTGTAGTCGGTGTGGTCAGTAGTCGGTGAGGTCAGTAGTCGGTGTGGTCAGTAGTCTGTGTAGTTGGTGTGGTCAGTAGTTGGTGTGGTCAGTAGTCGGTGAGGTCAGTAGTTGGTGTGGTCAGTAGTCGGTGTGGTCAGTAGTCGGTGAGGTCAGTAGTCGGTGTGGTCAGTAGTCGGTGAGGTCAGTAGTCGGTGTGGTCAGTATTATATTATTCTCAATGCAATAAATTACTTGATCTTTGAGAAGCTGTCACCAGATGTGAGAAGGTAATTATCTGCAGATGTTGGGGCCTTATGGAAAAAACAAAGAAATTTGGAACTTGTTCAAAAACTGCATGAAGGGATAAAACAAGTTGAAATATGGGGGAAGAAATGGGGATTTAAATTCTCATCTGAAAAAACAAAAGTAATGTTCTTTATGAGACGGAGAAGTAAGGGAACGTTCAGCTGAATCTGTATGAAAACAATTAGAAATAGTTGAGTCAGCAGATTAACATGGAACGACCACATTAACAAAGTTATAAATGTAATGCGATGTCTGGTGGGGTTGGATGGGGAGCATGTACAGAGCTCTAATTAAATCCAGATGATAGTATAGTAGTGTCGCACATGGTTCAGTTCTCAGACCAGGGCCCTCAGGAAGAACATCACCTGTGTGTCTTCAAAACAACTGTTGGTTAATTATTGGATAAATCTGAGCGGTCATGAAGATAATCATCCAACTAAAACCCTGACGTGTACCAAAGACAAGCAGCCGAGGAGTCTCTAGAGCTGTGCTGTAACTCCACGTCCACCTCTGGTTCAAGAACCAGACGTGCTGCAAATTAAGGGAAGATGTAAAAATCGTGATTTAGTGAGTGAGTTCTATGAGTACACAGATCAGAACACTCGGAGCATGTCGACAGAACAGGATCTGCTGTTGCAGTTCCTAGTCACAAATGTGAAATACTTTAGCTGTATACAGTTGAATTGTATGCAATTATTTGGCCCTGGAGTGGTTTGATGAACACAGACCAACAGAGTGCTTATTTGCAGTGTTTAACACCTGCTGAATACAATTGTGTTTATTCACTCCAGAGCAACAGCACGAGGCACTGGAACGGGAACGTAGAAACTGACTGAAACCGGAAGATGGCAGTAATGCAACAAAAAGGATGCAAGCTGCCGTTAAACACCACAGAAGAAGAAGCAGCAGCAGCAGACGCAGCAGTAGAAGAAGAAAGAAAATGGCGCGGTGTTGGATGTAAACAAAGATGTGGTTCTGTCTGCAGAATGATCTGTTTCAACTCTGTGGAGTCCGACGAGGAGAAGAAGAAGAAGCTGTAACTTCCGGAATATAACGACTGAAGGTTAGCACGATGTTAACTTAACTAGCAGCTAGTGTTAGCTCAACCAGCTAACTTCACTTCCTGCCTCTGTCTCCACATCGTCTCACATGTTGCTGAGATCTATAAACACGTCTCATATATATTGATTGTATCAGTGAGACTACATCACAGCCTCGTATGAAGAAAATACATTGAAAAAAACATTTATGTAAATATATTTATGGAAAGATCGCAACGACCTGGATTTGATCTCTGTCGAGCAAAATGATAATTTATCAACATACGGTCCGCCACTTGCTCTTAACTAACGTTATATCAGTCATTCAGTGTTTCATGTATTTAATCACACCTCGTCCGTGTCCAGGGAACGTTATGGTTAGGATGAACTGAAAGGTTACCTTGATTGGTTACTCTGTCTAGGTTACGCTGTCTCAGGCTTAAATCCAGCTCCTCCTCCTGGCTTCAGTCAGCTGACCGCCCTCGCGTGACCTATTGGCTGTTGGTCCGTCGCTCGTCCCGCCCTCTGTTAGGCCCCGCCTCTACTTCCTCCTCTGGTCATGGTCGTCCCTGAAATCCCAGTCTGTCCCTATCGACTGTTCTTCACAGTTTAATGCATTCAATGATCGTCTTTAATGGCTCAACACTTCTACGTTAAACATATTATACGTTTGATAAATATTTTAGCGATGTTCCAAATACTTTGACATGTTTTACAAGTATAAAGTGATATACCACATACTTACTAACATTCTACTGTCCGCCTCTAGGGTGCTATAAATCCTACTAAATACACCTCAGCACCGTCAGTATGAAGGGAGAGTTAATGTGAACCCTGAGAGGAGGAGACTATTATGGGCTGTTTCAGGTAACAGACTCCTGTGAGCGCTAACCTTCTGGAACTCTAGAACCCTCTGTCTCCTCTCTTAAAGAGACACACACGTTTCGTCTTCTCATTCATTCAGCCCCAGGTATTTCTGCTTCATGTTGTCTCATCGCTCTGGACGTTGAAACATGAAAAGGTTCTTCTATCTGATCAGTTCTACAAGGAGAATGCAGATGTGCTCACATGTATTGTAGGAGCCTCACAGAGGACAGAAGCTGATCTAAAGTCTGCTGGTTCAAGTCTCTTGAACTCTGAAGCACAGTAGATGATGTCCTGGTGGCTGTGGAGCTCTCCTCTCCTGGACCCTGAACGCCTCATGAGTCTGTCATGCTTCTGTTGCTCCTCTGTGAAAGTAACAGCCCTTCATCTTCTTCACCAGGCTGCAGATGTGTGGGGACCACGTCAGGTTGTTTAACTTACAGCTGTGAACTCGCTCCTCCTCAGGTGTGTGTGTGTGTGTGTGTGTGTGTGTGTGTGTGTGTGTGTGTGTGTGTGTGTGTGTGTGTGTGTGTGTGTGTGTGTGTGTGTGTTTCTAGAGTCCTCTCTAAGAAGTCTCATTGATGTCGTCACACGTCACAGTTCTCTTCATGTTTCAGGGTTTACAGCGTGAACAGGGTCAGAATGCAGAACGTAGTTTCTCTACATCATTCATTCATCTCTTGATAGTAGTGAGTATTGTAGCAGTATTTGTGTTTTCTTCTTTCTTCTGGTTTCATCAGAATTGACGAGATAAAATGCTCCGTTCAATAACGGTTCAT
>CM051695.1:29365027-29382527 GCA_028022725.1 Lycodopsis pacificus
AACAGATGCTACAGAGAAGTTTAGATAAACTAAAGCAACACAAGCTAACAGACGCTACAGAGAAGTTTAGATACACTAAAGCAACACAAGCTAACAGACGCTACAGAGAAGTTTAGATACACTAAAGCAGCGGTTCCCAAACTTTTTAGGCCGCGCACCCCCCCCCCCCCTTAATAAAAAAAGAAAAAAGCAACAGAGCCTATTTTAGCCGCATAAAAATCGGACCAATGAGAGAACAGTTTGCTCGCGCGTGGCGTTTGTTTACAAGATTTAGCTGTTAAATGTTGCAGTGTGAACACAAACCCAACAAAGGGGCAACTGCAACATTGTATCATATTAATCCCTGAATCAGAACAAAGCAAACAAACTGAAGATGTGAAAACGCCCTGAAACACTGCAACAAAGTTTCAATAACTTTCAGTTTCACAATGCGTCACTTTTAAAGAGCAATACGGATGCGAGCACACACGCACAGGCTCAGAGGCAGATTATCACATTTAATTTACAATTAATGACCGACTATGTAGCCAGGATGTGTTCGGACAAAGCATCGATGTGGTGACACGGTGTTGTTGGACACCGGGATCACGTCCAACTTTTTTGCTTCTTTCTCCCCAATCATACATTCCACCATCTCTCTGCAGCTGGTGAGCTCACGTCTTCAGTGATTGTGTGCGGTAACTGACCAGATATGAAGCCCGCAGTGCGTCATTTATAGACCAACACATGAATGAGACTGCAGTTGTTTTTGGCTGTTTTGTAACTCCTCCAATTTCGATTTAAAATATGTAAGGGGCTTTTGACTTGCACTGGCATGCTTGGTGTTCAGGTGGCGACGTAAATACGAGGGCTTCAGTCAGCTGTTAGCCTCCTCTTTTTTCACCTTGACTCCGCGATGGGCCGATGTGCTCCCGATTTGTCTGCGCTATCCCTTCCTCCTTTTCGGTTTTGAAGTTCGCTGTTAGCTGACGTTAGCTGCACAAGCTAGGCTGGCTCGTGTGTACACTGGCGGCAGGCACAAGACTGCTGGAAGGAGCTCAAGTGCATTTATTAAATTGTACGTTTTTAATTTTAAATCTTACAAAGGGGATTTTTATAATTCATGTTTTTATTTTGTGAAAAATCCCACTTTTTAAATAATTTCTTTTTTTTATTTTTTATATTTAATATTATTACACCATCAGACCGCCATTACACTTTTCCTCGTGCACCCCCAGGGGTGCGCACACCACACTTTGGGAATCCCTGCACTAAAGCAACACAAGCTAACAGATGCTACAGAGAAGTTTAGATAAACTAAAGCAACACAAGCTAACAGATGCTACAGAGAAGTTTAGATAAACTAAAGCAACACAAGCTAACATGCTACAGAGAAGTTTAGATAAACTAAAGCAACACAAGCTAACAGATGCTACAGAGAAGTTTAGGTAAACTAAAGCAACACAAGCTAACATGCTACAGAGAAGTTTAGATAAACTAAAGCAACACAAGCTAACAGATGCTACAGAGAAGTTTAGATAAACTAAAGCAACACAAGCTAACAGATGCTACAGAGAAGTGGAGACAAACTGCAGGTTGGTGTTGTGGGAGATGTCGGTCTGAGGAACGTTCACGTCGTGTTTGTTGTGAACGCAGCTTTAGCATCTCAACGAATGACGTCACGTATGAGCCTCAAGACGCACCGTCAGCAGAAGAACACACGAGTTGTGTTAAAGGAGAGGACGACTAAAGCCACGCGCTACAACGAGCAGCAGCTGCTGCTCACTGGAGACTACTGGACATCACTGGCTCACCTTCATCACCTCTGAGTCACAGCATCATAGTGATGAAGAGTAGAGCTGGCTCACCTTCATCACCTCTGAGTCACAGCATCATAGTGATGAAGAGTAGAGCTGGCTCACCTTCATCACCTCTGAGTCACAGCATCATAGTGATGAAGAGTAGAGCTGGCTCACCTTCATCACCTCTGAGTCACAGCATCATAGTGATGAAGAGTAGAGCTGCATCACCTTCATCACCTCTGAGTCACAGCATCATAGTGATGAAGAGTAGCGCTGCATCACAGTGATGAAGAGTAGAGCTGGGTCACCTTCATCACCTCTGAGTCACAGCATCATAGTGATGAAGAGTAGAGCTGCATCACCTTCATCACCTCTGAGTCACAGCATCATAGTGATGAAGAGTAGAGCTGGGTCATAGTGATGAAGAGTAGAGCTGCATCATAGTGATGAAGAGTAGAGCTGGGTCATAGTGATGAAGAGTAGAGCTGGGTCATAGTGATGAAGAGTAGAGCAGCATCATAGTGATGAAGAGTAGAGCTGCATCATAGTGATGAAGAGTAGAGCTGCATCACAGTGATGAAGAGTAGAGCTGCATCATAGTGATGAAGAGTAGCGCTGCATCATAGTGATGAAGAGTAGAGCAGCATCACAGTGATGAAGAGTAGAGCTGCATCATAGTGATGAAGAGTAGAGCAGCATCATAGTGATGAAGAGTAGAGCTGCATCATAGTGATGAAGAGTAGAGCTGGGTCACAGTGATGAAGAGTAGCGCTGCATCACAGTGATGAAGAGTAGAGCTGCAGCACGTGATGATGAAGACTCAACACACACATGTAGATGAACGTGTGAAACGTGTTGTTCTGTTCACAGCAGTGGAACGTTTCACACACTGAGCACAGAGATAGAAGAGATAGAACTGCTGCTGCTGCTGCTCACAACAACCTGATGTGTTCACAATGTTACTCACCTGTAGTTCACAGAGCAGCACTTCAGAATAAAAGAGCACAACACACTAGGGCTGGGCGGTGTGACCAAAAATGCATATCACGGTATTTTGTAAGACTAGCGGTTTCACGGTATTTTTTCTCTCTTGTTAAAGCATTAATTAATTAACTACTTTTGAATTCATTGTTGAACTTTGTCATAACAATGAGTTTAATATATATATATATATAAAATTTATTTCTGTTATTAATAATCATTATATAAAATATTTTCTTCTTTCAGTCTGGAATAAATTCCCGAAAGAACTCAGAGTGAAGAAACCTTCAAGAGACGGTCAGTACACACAGTACTCTGAGTACACACGGTACTCTGAGTACTCTGAGTACACACAGGACAAACAGTACTCTGTATTGATGACTGCGGGTGTGTTGACGTCCTGCTCTCTGTCTGTCAGGTGTCTCAGCAACAGTCAGCCGCTCTGACAGACTTCAGTCGGGGCAGAAGAAGAAGAAGAAGAAGAAGAAAGTGAAGGAAAAAGAGGAAGTGCTGCTCAAACTGGAGGTGAGACACACAGACACCAGCTGATCCCTGTCCTCCAATCAGAGAGCAGAGCTCAACAGTCAACCAATCCTGATGCTTTAATCTCTATTAGAGCTCTTAAAGAAACATTTCCACCGTAACCCTGTTTTCCGTGTCAGACTCTGCAGAAGAAGGAGGAGCAGCAGAGCTCAGAGGAGGAGGAGGGAGAGGAGAAGAAGAAGAAGCAGGAGGAGGAGGAGGCTGAGGGAGAGGAGGAGTACGACGAGGAAGAGTTCGAGGAGGTAAGGCATCATGAATCAACTCAGGCGTCCACCTTAACACGTCTGCATCAACTCAGACGTCCACCTTAACAAGTCTGCATCAACTCAGACGTCCACCTTAACAAGTCTGCATCAACTCAGACGTCCACCTTAACAAGTCTGCATCAACTCAGACGTCCACCTTAACAAGTCTGCATCAACTCAGACGTCCACCTTAACATTAACAAGTCTGCATCAACTCAGACGTCCACCTTAACATTAACAAGTCTGCATCAACTCAGACGTCCACCTTAACATTAACACGTCTGCATCAACTCAGACGTCCACCTTAACATTAACACGTCTGCATCAACTCAGACGTCCACCTTAACAAGTCTGCATCAACTCAGACGTCCACCTTAACAAGTCTGCATCAACTCAGACGTCCACCTTAACAAGTCTGCATCAACTCAGACGTCCACCTTAACATTAACACGTCTGCATCAACTCAGACGTCCACCTTAACAAGTCTGCATCAACTCAGACGTCCACCTTAACACGTCTGCATCAACTCAGACGTATTTCTAAAAGTGATAAATATCTACAGAAGTATTTGATATTTAATATGTAAATCAACGTTAGTGTGAAATCAGAGAACAGGCTCTGATAGAATCAGTTTAATTATATTATTATTTTACATCATGAACTGAATGTTGATGAACTATTTTACATAAAATAGATAAATGAGCTAATTTATAGAAACAATATGTACAATAATAACAATATCTATTTATCGATACGGAACATTACGAACAATACGCAGCACGATGAATATTCATGTTTATGAAAACATGAATATGAAATCTTCCTGTTTTGTGTCTGCAGGAGACGGATTACATCATGTCCTACTTTGACAACGGGGAGGAGTTCGGAGGAGACAGTGACGAGAACATGGACGAGGCTATTTACTGAAACACTGAACACACGCAACACACACTCAGCACACACGCACACACACACACACTCACACCACACACTCACTCACTCACACTTTATCAGCAGCATTCTGTCACTTTTTACAGCGGAAAAAACACCGTCCAGCAACAGTTTTATAGACAGACGAAACTCTGAGTGAATGTGAGACAGTGAGTGAGTGAGAGACAGTGAGTGAGTGAGAGACAGTGAGTGAGTGAGAGACAGTGAGTGAGTGAGTGAGTGAGTGAGTGAGTGAGTGAGAGACAGTGAGTGAGTGAGTGAGTGAGTGAGTGAGTGAGTGAGAGACAGTGAGTGAGTGAGTGAGTGAGAGACAGTGAGTGAGTGAGTGAGAGACAGTGAGTGAGTGAGTGAGAGACAGTGAGTGAGTGAGAGACAGTGAGTGAGTGAGACAGTGAGTGAGTGAGTGAGTGAGTGAGAGACAGTGAGTGAGTGAGAGACAGTGAGTGAGTGAGTGAGTGAGTGAGTGAGAGACAGTGAGTGAGTGAGAGACAGTGAGTGAGTGAGTGAGAGACAGTGAGTGAGTGAGTGAGAGAGTGAGTGAGAGACAGTGAGTGAGTGAGTGAGAGACAGTGAGACAGTGAGTGAGAGACAGTGAGTGAGTGAGTGAGACAGTGAGTGAACATTCAGTTGAATACGACTGATCAGCATTTATTCGTCCCAAGTTTTAAAGATGTCTGAGTTAGTTGAAAAGTTTTTTAAGATTTTCTATCAACGTTTTGTGTTTTAATCTCATGTGAAAAAAGTTCTGTTTGTTTGTTGAAAAATAAACTTCAGCTACATGACGAGTTAAAGACGTGTTCATAATTCATTAAAGTGTTTGTTGAATCCCTGTTGTTCCTTTCAGTCAAAGTTGCCTGTCTGTCGAAAAAAGTAAAAAATTAAGTCGTACTATAGTTCCGAGTGCCTTGTTAGATTCAAGGACCTCGTAGACTGTGGGGAAACCGCATGAGCTCCGGCCTCTGCTACAAAGTCAGCCGGTTTCCATTGTAATCAAAAGCATTTCAGACGACAGAAGCTAACACAGCTGCGTAGTGAGTGCATCGAATACGACGTTCACCCACACGGTGGAACCGGAGCAAGAGACGGAATCCTTCTCTGGCTCCCTCTTCAGTTTGAAAACCCCGCCCATATTGTCCATCTTAGTTCCTATTGGCTAACTCCAGCTGGCTCCTCCTCCTCGCGTCAGCCAGCTAGGGCACGGGGCTGCTCCTTCTGCGTCCGCTGACATTGCCTGTCTAGAAATCTCTGCCTGCCCCGACGAGTACGGACTCTTAAACATACGATATTAAAGATAAGGATTTGCAACTTTTGGCAAAAACGTTTTTTACAAGCATAGATGGTAAACTCAAGTACTTGCTATCATGTTGTTCTCCACCTGTAAGAGGTGCTACGAATTCTAAAACACTCCTATAATTATGACTAATTATGAATCATTAAACACTTCTATTATAATTTCTTGAAGCACACTTCTAAACCTATATTTCCTACAGTCTCCGAGTGTCTCCGAGTGTCTCCGTGTCTCCGAGTCTCAGGTTCCCGTCCTCGCTGGTCTGAGGTCAACAGAATTAAGTCCCACCTCTACAGTTACAATTTTTCTTGGAAACATACTTCCTGTTGTGGGAACCTCGTCCCCGAGTTAAACTAGACGTGGTGTGTTCACTTGTCACTTGTTAAAGTGAGCGCTGGACTACAGCATGCCATGACCTTTGACCTCCTGTCCGTCTGCAGCGCTAACGTAAGCATTAACAGAGAAAGAGGAATCTGAGTGCTGAATAGGCCTCGACCAATCACACGCAGCCTGGCAGCAACATCTGACCAATCAGTGAAGACGTGCTGCAGCTCTAAAATAAACAGTAGAAGAAGAAAGGTGTGAGAGGCAACTGAGACATTAATAGTCGGAGTAAACAACAGAGTCAGATTACTTGCACGCACACACACACTCTGACTTTCAGTAATTCCTGGAGATTGAACTAAATCTCTAAAAGCGTCTTCTTCCCTGTCTGAATGTTTTTAAATATACAATAAAATGATTCTACAAAATGTAGATCCCTTTAAATGTCCTATTTGTACCACATCAGGCTGATATCTGACCTTTAACACACTTCTACTAACACACCACTTTATACACACTCCTAAAATGAAGAACTTATGTTTCCAGGGATCGTTATGTAACGACGGCAACGTGTTACGCACCACCCGCCACCACTAATTCCTTCTGATTCTGATCCGGTTCTTTAAAGTGAAGCCAAAGCTTCATGTGTCAAAGCTGCATTCTCTCTAGTGTCCACCAGGGGGCGACTCCTCTGGTCTGCGCCAGACTGATATCCGGTCTATCCCAAGAGGAGGATTGTGACCAATCAGATGTAGAGATACATGGAGACTGGGTCCGCCCACTCACTGTCACAATGGGTTGAAGCTTCACGAGCAACTTTTGCTCGCGCGAGACTGAATTCTGCTCGCGGAGTGACGTAAAAGGAGCAAAGAGTTGGAGAATAAGAAGAAGGTTCTGGAGGACGTCTGCTTGCATTTGAAGAAGAAGATGGAGGACGACGGTCGCACCGAGTTAGACAAAATGAAAACAAAACTGCTCGAGACGGAGCGGAAAAAGAAAGAGGAGATGGAGACAGCTTTCTTTAGAGGGATGTTGATGAGGGCGACAAGGTGAAGGAGGGTGGTTCTTCAGCTCTTCTTCCCGCCGCCCAGTGGTGTACAGTAACGAAGTAGAAATACTTCGTTACTGTACTTAAGTAGTTTTTTTGGGTATCTGTACTTTACTTTACTACTTATATTTCTGGTGACTTTTTACTTTTACTTCACTACATTTTGCAAAGAAAACCGATACTTTTACTTCACTACATTTCCCCTGAAACCTTCGTTACTCGCTACAAAATCAAATCTATCTTCAGAAACACAATGAATCATGAGAGCAGCGTCGGGGACTGTGGTGGAACACAGACTGCAAGCAGCAGGTTTGGTGAATCAGTGGTGCGAGCAGCAAGTTAAATCGTTGGTTAATCACGTTAATGCACAATTGCAAACAAATGCTCTCAAAGCCGCGGCGTTTGATTCCCAGTGATGCCAGGATGCTACATGCTAAATGTGACAACTGGCCAGCCAGCGTTTCTCCGATTGGAGTGACACGAGGAGAAAATGTGATGTGGTGATCTTCGCAATAGAACATCTTTGATGTGTCGAGTCTCGGCCAATCAGCGTTCAGATGTGTACAGCGTCTTCATTTCCCTCCGTTAAAGTTTAAGTTCCGTTATGTTCCGTTACCTGTTAACGTTCCTCATAATCGCGATTTAGAAGGAAAAAACGTAACGTGATGAAACATGCAGCCCCCCCGTGTTCCGGTTCAGTTCACGCGGTTACTCGTTAACGTTAAACCGGAACACCGGCGCATCTGGTTGCAGGTTGTTTGTTTTAACTCAAAGTAGAATGAGGCGACTTTGTGGTCAGAATAACTTTTATGACAACGAAACATGAGGCCCAGATACTGATGACATGATGAGGCCAAAGAGCTTCAGGGAGAGGAGGCTGTCTGTAGCGCACCTTGACGCAGGGCTGAGCTGTGAGTGGAGCTAGGCCTGGATAAAGGTGGAGCTGGGCCTGGATAAAGGTGGAGCTAGGCCTGGATAAAGGTGGAGCTGGGCCTGGATAAAGGTGGAGGTCTAAACAGACGTGAGTACAGCTTCCTACTGTCACAGTGTTTTACATTGATAAGGCAGGGTATGCTAAATGCAGCCTCTGCTCCAAGGAGATGAAGTACAGCAACAAGGGCTCACATGTCCTCTCATCACACTGTTCACACTGGTCACTGTGATGACCACAGCCAGTGGACTAACAGGCCCAACAGTCCCACGTTGCTCCCAAGAACCCTGAAGTAATGAGAGAGGGTTAAGGTGCCTGTATCTTCATTTCAGCGGGTTAATTTAAATAATTGAACTGGATTGAATGCATATTAATTGCAAATATAAGATAGGCCACAATTCTAACAAATGTACAGTAACAGTAGAAGTTAATATTAAGCCATACAGTAACAGGGTTCAATGAAAACGAATCACTTTCTTTGTACAGGCGATGGTTCTTGCTACTCTTGCTGTCTTCGTTTTTATTTGACCAAAACGTTTGAAAATGAGACCTCGGTCTCAATGGATTTTGTCTAAATAAAAGGTTAATGTTAATAATAGAGCAGAAATACTGATTAATGACTGAATAATATATTCGTTTTTTGCTTAAAGTAAATGTCTCATCACTTAATTTTCTTCTCAGAATACACCAGAATGCTACATTTTAAACCTCATATTTAAGATCAATTTTGATATTTGAGTCATGTTGTGGATGATCAGATGGAGTTATGATGGTAGCAGTCGCCCAATTGCAGATTCAGCTTGAGCAAAACCTTTGTCTATTGTGTTCAAATCAGCCCATAGGAGTTTAAAGGCAGGTGTCCTTTCTCTAAACACTGACCTGATGCATCAAGTGGATATTTTTTGCTGAACATAATATTATGCATTTGTCCTCTACATCCTCTCGTCTAATGAGCAGACTTATAAACGCACTGTTACAACTCCTTCATAGTGTCATATTGCTTTTCGGAGAATTATGATGATAAGTTCATAGTAGATGCAAAAGTATACTCATGTACAATATATTATGTTGAACATTATTGCTCCTGGATGGATCACAGCCAGCCCAGTTATGTTCAACACAGCTCATGTGCTTGGTCATGGTGCCACAGCACTTAAAATAATAAACTTCATCATTCTCACAATGCTGACCCTTTGCTTTTTTATTAACAGCATTTACTTGTACTTTTACTTTCAATGAACAGGTTATGATGTTCATTTAATGTTCAGGTTATGATGTACATTTAATATCAGAAAAGTACTTTTGTACTTAAGTACAATAAATATCAGATACTTTAAGACTTTTACTCAAGTAGTATTCTAAAAGGTGACTTTTTACTTTTACTTGAGTAGTTTTCCAGTAAGGTATCTTTACTTTTACTCAAGTATGGCTTTTGAGTACTTTATACACCACTGCCGCCGCCAACCGTCGCTCCGTCCACTCTCACTCCATCAACAATGGAGGCCGCCGCTCCACCTTCCGTACCGCCGTCCATCGCCCTCCCCCCTCAGTCAGACCCACACAACGCCTCAGACACCGCGACCTCATTCATTGTGTGGACTTTGTCTCTTCGATAAAGAGTTTCCTCCTCGTGCTCAGGTTTCTCCCACAATCCAAAGACACAAGCTTTGGTCTAACAAAAAAAACACAAATATTTTAACTAAATAATAAAATTCAAATGATTTAAAATGAAATAAATAATCAAATCAATGTCCAATGTGTCTGCCTCTCTGGTTAAATATATACAGTGTTAATACAATTGTACTACATGATGGTGACGATAAAGAAGAAGTACTGGTATCTGTTTTAGTTAAAGACCCACGGTGTTATAGACACTTTAAATATCCTGGAAGGTTCCTTATACATATGTATCCTTGATTTTAACTCTTGAAGTCCCGAAGAGACACACAGAACATCCTGGTGAGGTCATGTGACAGTGAGGTAATTTGTGTACCAATGACATCACTTCCAAAATGGCTGCCTGGCTGGTCAGCACATTTGGCAGAACTAGCTAATTTCAAAAAGCTTGTTTTTGTAGCTAAAGGTAAATTTCAACACATTTAACAATTCGAATGCATTAATATCAAGTCCTACATTTGATCTAAACTACTCTAACCATCTTTATCAAACTAATTTATGTGTAGAAAGTTGACAGATATGTCACAATAAGAAAAATAGTAATGAGCTGCTCAATTGATTTAACTGATTCCATTATTTTATATACGGCGTCTCTACGTCACTCCTCAGTCCAAATATGGTCACTTCCAGTTCACTGGTTGCAAAAAAACAAGATGGCGACGAACAAAACAACGAACTCGAGGCTTCAAAACTTCAGTCGGGAACAACTACTTCCACTTCATGTATACAGTCTGTGGTCTTTGGAATTCCAGTACTGTAAGAAGTATTCAGGTCCTTTACTTCGATTACAGTACAATTATCAACACAATATATCAAAAGTAAAAGTAGTCACCCAATACAAAATAATTAAAAAATAACATTATTACACAAAATACTACATACATGTGTATGTCCTGTAGTATCTGAACGTATTATAAACTCTTACATGATGCATTAAAATTAATATTATCAGTCCTCAGTCAAACACACTGACACAGATATGTTTTAACTTGACTGATTTATTGATTAAGTAAAAAAATATACATGTGCTCCTATTTACATCATATATACAATTGTAACTTCCTGTCAGTGCAGTAGAAAAACAACCATTCGACGGAGTCACAACAAAAAACATTAAATAAAGTGTTAAAACATGTTGAGTCATTGTCAGGAAATTTCTGTCACTGACAAGACACTGCTGAATCAAATCACTAAAAAGAAACTGCTTAGTCATTAGTAAACTGCTGACTCATTGTCAGGAAATGCTTAGTCACTGACAAGAAACTGTTGATAATCAGTAAACTGCTTAGTCATTGAAAGACTGTTGAACAATCAGGAAAGGACACAGTCATCAGGACGTCGTCACGCAGCTCAGTGCTGCAGTCCAGTCCAGTCCAGTTCAGTCCGTCATGGCGGAAGGACAGTTTGAAACAGGAAGTCCTCAGAAGACCTGAACCACCTGAGGAGGATTCACGGTGTCCTGATTGACCTGAAGACAACAAACAGAAGGAGATCTTAAAACCAAACTATTTAATCTTCTCATCTCATTTAAACTATACCATCTAATCATATTCATTGTTTCATCTCATCATCACTCTCATCTTGTTAAAATGTCATTTAGTTTAATACCTCATCTTTTTATATCCAATTTAGTTTAATATCTCATCTTGTTATACCTCATGTTGTATCTCATTTAGTTTAATACCTCATATTCTTTAATACCTCATGTTGTTATATCTCATTTTGTTTAATATCTCATCTTGTTATATCTAGTTGTGTTTAATACCTCATCTTGTTATACCTCATGTCATGTTATATCTCATTTTGTTTAATACCTCATATTGTGATACCTCATATTGTTATATCTCATCTTGTTGTATCTAGTTTTGTTTAATATCTCATCTTGTTATACCTCATCTTGTTATATCTAGTTTTGTTTAATACCTCCTCTTGTTATACCTCATGTCATGTTGTTATATCTCATTTTGTTTAATATTGCATCTTGTTATATCTCATGTCATCTTGTTATAGCTCATCTTGTTGTATCTAGTTTTGTTTAATATCTCATATTGTTATACCTCATCTTGTTGTATCTAGTTTTGTTTAATACCTCATCTTGTTATATCTAGTTTCGTTTAATATCTCATATTGTTATACCTCATCTTGTTATATCTAGTTTTGTTTAATATCTCATATTGTTATACCTCATATTGTTATATCTAGTTTTGTTTAATATCTCATATTGTTATATCTCATCTTGTTGTATCTAGTTTTGTTTAATATCTCATATTGTTATACCACATCTTGTTATATCTAGTTTTGTTTAATATCTCATATTGTTATACCTCATCTTGTTATATCTAGTTTTGTTTAATATCTCATATTGTTATACCTCATATGGTTATATCTAGTTTTTTTTAATATCTCATATTGTTATACCTCATCTTGTTATATCTAGTTTGTTTAATATCTCATATTGTTATACCTCATATTGTTATATCTAGTTTTGTTTAATATCTCATATTGTTATATCTCATCTTGTTGTATCTAGTTTTGTTTAATATCTCATATTGTTATACCGCATCTTGTTATATCTAGTTTTGTTTAATATCTCATATTGTTATACCTCATCTTGTTATATCTCATTTTGTTTAATATCGCATCTTGTTATATCTCATGTCATCTTGTTATATCTCATCTTCTTGTATCTAGTTTTGTTTAATATCTCATATTGTTATACCTCATCTTGTTATATCTCGTTTTGTTTAATATCTCATATTGTTATACCTCATCTTGTTATATCTCGTTTTGTTTAATATCTCATATTGTTATATCTCATATTGTTATACCTCATCTTGTTATATCTCGTTTTGTTTAATATCTCATATTGTTATACCTCATCTTGTTATATCTCGTTTTGTTTAATATCTCATATTGTTATACCTCATCTTGTTGTATCTAGTTTTGTTTAATATCTCATATTGTTATACCGCATCTTGTTATATCTCGTTTTGTTTAATATCTCATATTGTTATACCTCATCTTGTTGTATCTAGTTTTGTTTAATATTGCATCTTGTTATATCTCATGTTGTTATATCTCATATTGTTATACCTCATGTTGTTATATCTCATTTTGTTTAATATCGCATCTTGTTATATCTCATGTAATCAGGTATAAACCACTTAAAGCCACAGACAGACGGACTAAACCGACCCGGACTGTGTCAGCTGGTCTCAGCTCGCTGTACGCTGGTGGAGGAGGGTAGTACAGTTCAGGTGCTCTCATTAAGAGCCCCCCCTCGTCCTCCTCGTCCCCGTCGTAGTCACGGCGCAGAGGGGTGAGAGGGTCGCCCACCCGGAGGTCTCTGTGGATGTTACTGTAGCTGGGGGGGGCCGAGGGGAAGGAGGACCAGCTGCTCAGGGATCCAGCCTGGCTGCTCATGCTGCTGGTCCTGCTGCCGACGCCGCTGAGCGGGATCGTACCGATGACCAGAGGCAGCTCCAGGATCACTTTCTCACTGCCGGGAATGTGCAGGTAAATCTGGAGGTGGGGGGGGGGAACGCTTCATGTCTGATATCTCATATCAATATATCATATCTTTGATGTCAGCTTCCTTTAAAAAGCATCTCATCTTGTTTATATCATCTCATCTGAATCTGTAGCGGAGACAGTTCACGGATAATCTCAATTTATTTAATCTCACATTTATTTATCTCGTCTCATCTCGATTCATCTTTCTTATATTATCTCATCTGCTGAGAAGAGTTAGCTCAATAATCTCATTTTAAATGGATTCTTATCTTCTCTCTCATCTCTTCTGCTGAGAAGAGATAGTTCACGTCCAATCTCATTTTAGGTTTTCTGCATAGAAGAGTTTTAATCTACCTTGATATCTTATTATAACTTTAGGATCTTATCTATCAATCTCACTTTAATATGTCTCATTTGATATCATCTCATATTTGATCTCATCTCATGTTATCCGATATCTCTTCTCATCTCCGTCTCATCTTATCGTCCGTTACCTAACCTCATCACATGACCTCATCACATGCCCTGTGGCGACGTCATCGCCGTGACTCACCATGAGGGCGTAGTCCACCTTGATGATGTCACAGCCGAGCAGCGAGGGCTTCAGTTTTGGGACCCTGATGGTCTTCCCCTGCCACACGTCGCACATGTTGGAGATGATGTGGTTTCCTCGAACCGTCGATAGTTTCTGACGCAACTCCTGAAAACAAAAACACGAGAGTGAGGTCAGTGGAGGAACAGGAAGTCGTCCCATTGAGGAACAGGAAGTCATCACCTTGATGCGTCCACCGGCGAGGTACGAGTGTTTGGCAATGATGGTGGCCTTCGGCATGACGATGCGTGAACAGGTGTTCTCGAACTTGGCGTTGATGTTGATCTCTTCTCCCTCACAGAAGCCCTTCCTGTCGATCCGAGCGCTGATGGACACCTGACCGTCAGGTATGAACATGCAGGTGACCTTCTTCTGTTTGGAGGCTGCAGCCGGAGCCTGAGGACACAATATCAGTCAGCTATTAATAAAAAGCTATAACTGAACAAGTTATACCGTCATATCCGTTTCTGGGTTTTTAGTTGCGTGCGACTATTATATGTCGAGGGCTTTTATTGTGAAAGGGAGGAACAGAAGGAGTGGATCTGGTTAAAATCTGAAAGAAGTAATAAAGTTTGCAGCCTCCGAGTTGATATGAATATGTAGATATAACTATTACTATCACTAAACTATTACTAAATGTAAATACAAATGTAAATGTAAATGTACAAATATAAATATTTTATTGTGAAAGGGAGGAACAGAAGGAGTGGATCTGGTTAAAATCTGAAAGAAGTAATAAAGTTTGCAGCCTCCGAGTTGATATGAATATGTAGATATAACTATTACTATCACTAAACTATTACTAAATGTAAATACAAATGTAAATGTAAATGTACAAATATAAATATATAAACACAAATGTACAAATATAAATATATAAACACAAATGTATGAATTTGAAAACAAATATATAAACTAAAATATATGAATATTAATATAAATACATAAACATGGACGTAACTCAACCCGTTCCTCGGACATGATTGGTTGATGCATTTATTCGTGGTTAATATTCACGTTAAATGTGAAAGTATTAATGCCAAAAACAACATAAAAACATAATGACATGAAAACAAACGGCCTTTAGTTAAATGAATGAGATTAATATCTGCATGAATATGATTCTACAGGTCGGCACACGGAGCAGCCGGGGATCGAACCGCCGCCCTGTGATCAGCAGACGGCGTTTCGTTTGTTGGTTATCGTTGTTATTGTGGAACATGCGATGAACTAATAATCCTGTTTGTTTACCAGCAGGTCCGGTCGGTTGATGTCCAGCGGCTCCTCCACCTCAAACGCCTTCTCACACTGCAAAGCATTCTGGGTAGGGCCGTCCAGCACGGCTCGCACGGAGTAACGGACGTAACCAAACTTGCCTTTGTAAGATGAGACCAGACGGCTGGAAGCAGATCAGAGGACACGCCAGATCAATGACTCACCAGATCAATGACTCACCAGATCAATGACTCATCAGATCAATGACTCACCCGGCTGCAGGAAGCTCGAAGCCGAACTTGAAGCTGTACGTTTTATCAGGCTGTAACAGGAAGTAACCGTCTGAGTCTGAGGAGAGAGAGAGAGAGAGAGCGAGAGACAGAGACAGACAGAGAGACAGACAGACAGACAGAGAGACAGAGAGAGAGAGAGAGAGCGAGAGACAGACAGAGAGAGAGCGAGAGAGACAGACAGAGAGAGAGAGACAGAGAGAGACACAGAGAGAGAGAGAGAGAGAGAGAGAGAGAGAGAGAGAGAGACAGAGAGAGAGACAGAGAGAGACACAGAGAGCGACAATGAGGTGAGACATGCATACATACATATATACGTCTTCTTTACTGTCAATCCCGTGCAATATCCAATACGTTTAAGTATTATCTTACATTTCACATTTTTACTCCGTCTGTACATACTGGTATATTTTGTATTCTTCTTTACTGTCATATTTTTTACTACTGTTTACTGTTTAGTTTATTTATACTACTTGATTTTTTTATCTTCATTTATTACTTGTGAGCGATGCTGCTGTAATCCTGTAATTTCCCCACTGAGGGACTAATAAAGGATTATATTATCTTATCTTATATATATATATATATATATATATATATATATATATATATATATATATATATATATATAAATAAAACAGTAAATCATACCGGTAGACAGCTGCTCCTCCAGCCGCACCTCCTCCTCCTCCTTCAGGTACTCCTCCTCCTGACTCCTGCTGCTCCGGTTCTTCCGTCGGCGGTGCTCCACGTGGGCGCATCCGGCGATGGCGACCCTGAGGCCGGTCACTCTGTGAGGCTGCGCCGCCTCCAGCCTCACGGAGCCGCACAGCTTGTCTCCTCCGCAGTAGAAGGAGCGTCCGGGGTCCGAGAAGACCAGCACGAAGACCTTGATCTGGTTCACGGGAGACCGAACCATGGCGGGAAACCGGGAGACACCGGGAGACTAAGAACGACGTGTTCTAACTTAATTTGTTGGTAGGCATCAGGGTTTATGAGCGGTCCGTTTGTCTGTGTCAGTCAACAGCTCGAGGTCGGTTTTATACCGGAGGATGTCCCCGGTGTCCGGTGTCCTGTTACCCGGGAACCGAGCACCAGCGCGTGGACACCTCGAGGCCGCTGGAGGCCGGAGCTCTCCGATTGGTGCATTCGGGCTGTTGCTGGTGAGTGCAGCCAATCAGAGCGCAGAGAGGACGCGTGGGCAGCTCGTGCCGGTGGGGGGGTATGAGGCGGGGCCTGTAGGGAGGGGGCGGGGCCTGTAGCTGGAAGGCCATAAATAAGAGTCATGAGAGTGAGAATAGAAACAGCTGCTGCTGCACAACAATAACAACTGTTCATGGAGAAACATTTATCTAGTATTTATATGTACAGTATAATATTAAAGTTGTTTAAAGACATTCAAAATGTAGTCATTTACAATCATTTACAGTCATTGCACACTCATTTAGACAGTCACATGTTTGAAGTTCTCTCTCTCGCTCTCTGCTGCCAGTGACGTGCGCTAAGGCACTGACTCCATCGTTCAGAGTCAGATTTACAAATATATGAACCCAATATAGAGCATCTGACATCACCATTCAATTGGCAGCCTGCACATTGACTACTGGTTGTTTTTCATATCAGCATTCTTTACACACACACACACACACACACACACACACACACACACACACACACACACACACACACACACACACACACACACACACACACACACACGGTGCACCAGGCGCGTGTGCGCGGCGATCTGCGACCGGCCCCACCAACCTGTTTCACAAGCGGAGCGCGAGATCCGCGATAATCTGTGTAACAACACGGATTCATGAAGAGAACAAACACAGAAGGTGCTTCACCTGTCCGCTGTTGGATTGCTGTTGATTTGGTCATATTTCCCTGTTTTTTAAGAACTGTTTAAGCTTTGATATTTAATCTTCAATGTTTGCGGTCAAAGCTAAATATAAGAAGAAGAGAAGTGTAGAAGAAGAGTAACAGAACGGCAGGCATGAACCCGACCCGTGGGCTCTCTTGCGCCCCCTTCAGTGAGGCAGAGGTACTGAGTGCCTCCCCTCTGTGCTTCTGTCAGATCAGCAGACTGAATATGTTCCACACATAGTGAAACAC
>CM051695.1:29392527-29397502 GCA_028022725.1 Lycodopsis pacificus
CAGCCCTCCACCAGACTGTTCATCGGGGTGGGGGGGAACCGTGACTCCTCCTCCTCCTCCTCCTCCTCCATGTCTCCCAGGTGACCGTCTCCGTCCCGCTCCTTCAGGAAGTCCTTAACAAGGGGGAGGAGCTTCTTACGGGACGCCAGAGAGTTCCCTTTAAAGAGACATCGGCACATATGATTTCATATTTCAACACATTGTCTTGAGTTTCGTGGCGTCAGCTTGTGTTGCTGTAGTGTGAAGACTTCCTCCAGCGCTGCCAGTGAGCAGCGCACTTTACCGATGATAATGAAAAGAAACTGCGTTAACGCACGATCACGTAATTGTCGGCGTTAATTAATGAATGCGTTAACGTGATAATGAGGCGATAACTTGCCCAGCACTAACTATAACATATTATACCATATAATACTTTCACATGATGTATTATATTACATTTGAATCAGAGGGGGCGGGGCTTACCTTGCTGATAGGCTGTGACGTGAGGACGAGGGGTTCTGATTGGACAGAGGTTGAGGGCGGGGCTACGGGCCTGTTCCAGGTAATGGCTCACCTGTGTGTGTGTGTGGGGGGGGGGGGGGGGGGTGTACCAGAGTCGTCATGGATACTCAAACATCAAAGAACTATTTAGTATTTAACGTGTACTTGTGTACCTGCAGCAGTAGTAGTATTTAACATGTACTTGTGTACCTGCAGTAGTAGTAGTATTTAATGTGTACTTGTGTACCTGCAGTAGTAGTAGTATTTAACATGTACTTGTGTACCTGCTGTAGTAGTAGTATTTAATGTGTACTTGTGTACCTGCAGTAGTAGTAGTATTAAACGTGTTCTTGTGTACCTGCTGTAGTATTTAACGTGTACTTGTGTACCTGCAGTAGTATTTAACATGTACTTGTGTACCTGCTGTAGTAGTAGTATTTAACGTGTACTTGTGTACCTGCTGTAGTAGTAGTAGTATTTAACATGTACTTGTGTACCTGCAGTAGTAGTAGTATTTAACGTGTACTTGTGTACCTGCTGTAGTATTTAACGTGTACTTGTGTACCTGCTGTAGTAGTAGTATTTAACGTGTACTTGTGTACCTGCAGTAGTAGTAGTATTTAACGTGTACTTGTGTACCTGCAGTAGTATTTAACGTGTACTTGTGTACCTGCTGTAGTAGTAGTATTTAACGTGTACTTGTGTACCTGCAGTAGTAGTAGTATTTAACGTGTACTTGTGTACCTGCAGTAGTAGTAGTATTTAACGTGTACTTGTGTACCTGCAGTAGTATTTAACGTGTACTTGTGTACCTGCTGTAGTAGTAGTATTTAACGTGTACTTGTGTACCTGCTGTAGTAGTAGTAGTATTTAACGTGTACTTGTGTACCTGCTGTCTGCAGGCGGCGCTGTGGCTGAACACAGCGAGCTCTCTGATTGGCTCTCTGCTCTCGCTGAAGGAGATGGTCATCAGCAGCAGGAGGTCGAATCCAAACTTTAGACAGAAACCTGAGAGCTCCGCCTCCAACCCCGCCCTCTGCAGGAAGTCCTGACACACACACACACACACACACACACACACACACACACACACACACACACACACACACACACACACACACACACACACACACACACACACACACACACACACACACTTAGGCCAAATCCCAACGTCCCCCCTGAACCCTCAGACTCTGAACCCTCAGACTCTGAACCCTCAAGGACTCACTGAGTGTCCTGGTGAGTGGGTGAGTGTGAGAGGCTGAGGGCTTGAGATGGTGTGAATATGAACGGGATAGCCCTTTGCTGCAACATATCACGTTACCATGACAACAACATAAATATGATGTATAACTGTGTATTTGTTGTACTTTGTGCTCCTGATGTGAACGTCTTCAGGCTCTTTCCTCACATGATGAGATCTAACTTCACATCATCTATTTACTCGTTTTTGTCAAAACAGCTTCAATGACTAAATCAAATGTTTGATGAATAAATAAATAAATATCTGATTTCATGTTTATTTTTCGTTCCATCTTTAACCCTTAATGTTTCTGAGTACATGTATTATGACAGGCTGAACACGTGATCCGTCCTCTTTGTTCACGTCTCCATGCTCCACTGGTTACCCCGTGTTTAACGTCACATTGCAATGAATTGTGGGTAATTCCCTTCGGCTAAGCCAGCACCATGCTGACTTACAGTAAGGGTTCATAAAGGCCTCAACATGTCTGCCAGAGCCTCAAACACTCGGTGACGTGACAGCAGGACTTGGTGGGAGCGCCTCAAAGCCCGAGACAGACTCCCGGGTCAGACAGTCCTCCAGCTGCTGGTAGAGTGATGTCATAGATCCGAGGTCAGAGCTCACAGCTGATTGGTCAGAATAGGAGGCTGAGCCTCCTATTCTGACCAATCAGCTGTGAGCAGGTTTAGTTTACCGTCACTGTAGTACAGTGTGTAGTACAATATGTAGTACAGTATGTAGTACAGTGTGTAGTACAGTGTGTAGTACAATATGTAGTACAATATGTAGTGCAATATGTAGTACAATATGTAGTACAGTCTAGTACAATATGTAGTAGTGTGTAGTACAATATGTAGTACAATATGTAGTACAATATGTAGTACAATATGTCGTACAATATGTAGTAGTGTGTAGTACAATATGTAGTACAATATGTAGTACAGTGTGTAGTACGGTATGTAGTACGGTGTGTAGTACAATATGTAGTACAATATGTAGTGCAATATGTAGTACAGTCTAGTACAATATGTAGTACAATATGTAGTAGTGTGTAGTACAATATGTAGTACAATATGTAGTACAATATGTAGTACAATATGTAGTACAATATTGAGTACAATATGTAGTACAGTGTGTAGCACAGTATGTAGTACAATATGTCGTACAATATGTAGTACAGTGTAGTACAATATGTAGTACAATATGTAGTACAATATTTAGTACAATATTTAGTACAATATGTAGTAGTGTGTAGTACAATATGTAGTACAGTGTGTAGTACAGTGTGTAGTACGGTATGTAGTACAGTGTGTAGTACGGTGTGTAGTACAGTGTGTAGTACAGTGTGTAGTACAGTGTGTAGTACAGTGTGTAGTACAGTATGTAGTACAGTATGTAGTACAGTATGTAGTACGGTGTGTAGTACAGTGTGTAGTACAGTGTGTAGTACGGTGTGTAGTACAGTGTGTAGTACAGTGTGTAGTACAGTGTGTAGTACAGTATGTAGTACGGTATGTAGTACGGTATGTAGTACGGTGTGTAGTACAGTGTGTAGTACAGTGTGTAGTATGGTGTGTAGTACAGTGTGTAGTACAGTGTGTAGTACGGTGTGTAGTACGGTGTGTAGTACAGTGTGTAGTACGGTGTGTAGTACGGTGTGTAGTACAGTGTGTAGTACGGTGTGTAGTACAGTGTGTAGTACGGTGTGTAGTACAGTGTGTAGTACGGTGTGTAGTACAGTGTGTAGTACGGTGTGTAGTACGGTGTGTAGTACGGTGTGTAGTACAGTGTGTAGTACAGTGTGTAGTACAGTGTGTAGTACGGTGTGTAGTACGGTGTGTAGTACAGTGTGTAGTACAGTGTGTAGTACGGTGTGTAGTACGGTGTGTAGTACGGTGTGTAGTACAGTGTGGAGTACAGTGTGTAGTACAGTGTGTAGTACGGTGTGTAGTACGGTGTGTAGTACAGTGTGTAGTACAGTGTGTAGTACAGTGTGTAGTACAGTGTGTAGTACGGTGTGTGTTATAAACTGACCTCTAGTGTGATGTAGAGAACAGAGACGGCGACATTCAAACTTCCTGAAACAGCTTTCATGTCCTTCAACAACATCTGTTCAGTGTTCAGACCTGAAGACAAAATACTACATTAATACCACTAAATAGCCCCTGTACTTCCATATACTGCAGTACACTGTGTGTTATGAACTGCAGTTTTCTGTCGCTCACCTGAGACGTCAAACTTGGCGTCCTGCAGCGTCTGGAAGAGAGCACCTCTCGGTGGCAGAGCGGGAAAACGAGACTCCAACGCTGCCGCGAACTGACTGTCTTTAGGAGTCACTTTACCTGCTGAGGGAGCCATGTTGATGCAGTCCAACACCACCGCAGCTACACAACCACACACACACGATACACAACTACGCAACACAAGGAAGTACAAACTGAGGACCTGTGAGGTGTTTACCGTAGAGCAGTTGGGCAACCTGCTGGTCCAGGATCTCCGGAGCCTTCTGCATGATACGTTCCGTTACCAAGGTAGCACAGGATCCCACCGTCTCCACGGTAACAGGACAGGAGGTGGAGGAGTCTCTCTCCAGCAGGTGATGGTCAATCACCTCCACCACCGCCCCCTCCAGGTCGCTATCTGAACTGCAGGACAGACACACGCAGATGAGACAGGTGTGTCTGTAGCTACCGGTCGGGCGTTTGTGGCTACCCGTCGGGCGTCTGTGGCTACCCGTCGGGCGTCTGTGGCTACCCGTCGGGCGTCTGTGGCTACCCGTCGGGCGTTTGTGGCTACCCGTCGGGCGTCTGTGGCTACCCGTCGGGCGTCTGTGGCTACCTGGGCAGGACGTTGTGGTCGACCAGCGTCAGTCGCAGGCGTCCGTCTCGGTGCAGCTCTCGCAGGTCCAGCTGATCCCTGAACAGCAGCAGGTCTGGAGACAGACCCACCTGTCGCAGCAGGTAGACGTTGTCCGACCGCAGCAGCAGGTCCGACTGCCGGATGTTCAGCAGCGGGACGACGAGCGTCCCGGAGCGTCCAGTCTGACGGAGACAGAGACACTCAGGTCCACGCCGAGGACACACACCTGCACTCATGGGTCAGAGGGCTCACCTTGGACAGGAAGTAGGCGTAGGTCAGAGCACACACCATGGAGTCCACGTCACAGGCCTCATTACCCAGAACCACATGGAACCCTGAACCAGCCGGGTCCGGATTCACCTGGAGGACATTTTATTTATTTAAAAA
>CM051695.1:29407702-29427702 GCA_028022725.1 Lycodopsis pacificus
ATGGATGGGTGGGTGGGTGGATGGCTCGTGCTCGTGTGTGGTGGAATGCGTGGAGCCGCTGCAGGTTTGCTGTATTGATGGGTCATGCTTTGTTGTCATATGAATATATGTGACTGGTTCTTATGATTGTGGTTGTCATTGTGGTAATTACGTTGATTTGACTATGCATTGTCCGTTAATGACTCAGCGTCCCGTCATGCACGGATTTATGTATCTACACCGTAGCTGTTCAAGTGTAGTAGGACAGCACAGAAGGCCCAGGTATAAAATGCACGGCCCACCACTGATTTATACTTATATTGTCCGTTCTACTTTTTTGCTGCCCTTTTTTATACTTTATATATTTTTTCTTGTTTACTGTAGAATAGTGTTTGTACATTGAGTGCGGAGTGGAAACCGGAGCTAAATTCCATGTATGCGTACACATACATGGCCAATAAAGCTGATTCTGATTCTGATGATGGCAGACCATGAATGTTTTGCACTGTAATACCAAGTCCATAATAACCGTCCTGGTGGTCTGAGCCTCATCGATGCTCCCTCAAAACCTCCTCCTGGAGTACTTACCTCACCTTTTGCTATCATCCCCACCAGAGCCCAATGTCTCAACCAAGATCTCTTGACAGCCCGATACCTTTGAGGTCATTGTGGTCCCGGTGCTGCAGATCTTCTCTTGTCTTACGGTGGATACCATGACAGAAAGCTGCAGTATGTCCCTCCTCCTGTGGAGATCTAAGCTACTGAGGCTACAAAGGAGAACATGTTTGTTGTAGACTACCACATGAAACCAGAAGAAGATGAGTGGGAGTACGCCAGGTTGGTACATCTGAGCTTGCCAGGTACGGACAGCTTGTCCAGTTCCTGGACGGTTGACTTAACAACAGCTGATCTTGACTGATTTCTCTGAGATGGATCGGATTGCGGTGCCACAAAGATAGAATTCATCCACAACTCCGCCCCTTAAGCAACACCAGGGAAGTGATGTTCACGTTTTGATCACCGATCACCGCCGACCAACCAGACCTGCCGGACCAAAACGCCACCAAACTGCCCCGGGGAGGAGAGTCAAGATAGAAGCTAAGCTAACCCAGCAAGGAACTGAGGCTACTCCACTACCCAGCATGCTCCTGGCTGGTCTGATGTCCGGTAGCAGAAAAATAAGATGGATGAAAGCAACGGTACGTCGGTGACTGTTGAGCCGACATCTTCACAGAGACCTGGATCCATTGTGGTCCAGGATCAAGCTGCACTTACCAGACTACAACTAAACTAAACTTCCGTTGTGCATCCCCTGAATCCTTGAAGTCTGGACTTGAGAATTTACCCTGAATTTTCGGTCGAACTTCACCACGACGTCGGCAAAGTCGATCCTCTCTCGGCGACCGACGAACTGTCTGATCTCCGGGTGGTTGTCCGTCCCGAGGTAGTCGCCCACGAAGTTCCTGTTGATGCTGTTTCTGCGTCGCTCCTTCTTGTTCAGCAGGACGTCAGAGGCTGGAGGAACCAGAAAATTCACTTAGTAGAGCGGAAGACGTATGGCTTCCTTAACCCACTTGTAGGAGACGGTCTTACCTTCCTCCCTCATCCTGACGTACTTGCGGACGGCGATGTGTTTACGCCAAGCCTTCTGGATGACCCGAGCGTAGCCGTTATACTTCCTCTCCCTCATCTCCTCCAACAAGAAGAGCTACAGAGAAGAAAAAGGACACCAAGACAACAAACATAAAGACTTCTGGGAACTACGATACCCAGAATGCTGCTGCGTCAGAAACAGAACTCGTGGTATAAAAACTTTACAGCCGGATAAAACCCGCTTCCCGGGCTGTGTTTCGTACCGACTCCGGAGCTTTGATGAAGACTTTGGTCTTGCCCAGCTGGAACTGGTCCTGGTCCATGTGGACGGAGTTGAGGAGGTGCAGGACTCCCTTGCGCTCCTCGCCCTTCCATTGAGGCCAGCTCTCCTTTGTCAGGATGGCGTACCTCTGCAGGAACTTGTTGAAGGCCCGTCTGTAGGCGTATCCCGCCCGGCGGACTCTGATGTTCTCTCGGAGGCCCAGGTACTCCACCTGGTGTCTGGCCCGGTTATCCTCCCAGTCCCGGGGACGCTTGGTCTCGTTGGGTTTGATGCAGCGAATGTAGTGGGGGGTGCACTTCATCAGAGTATGGACCAGACTGTTGGCTTGTTTCTAAAAAGGTAGAGAGGGGGAGGGGCAGGTTTACCTGTTGTACCTTTCTGATGTGAGACACCATGAGATCAGCAATCTAAAGCAATAAAATCAGTAAAATCAGGTGGCGTTCTAACGAACATCCCACCTTCTGGTCCTAAAGTTCGAAAAGACTTGAAGGTGGCGCTAGAGGAAAGACAACATTTCTCTCTCTCACCTTGATCTTACTGCTGGCGGTGGTCGGACGCCCTCTCTTCTCCGCCTCCAGGTTCTCAGTGAACAGAGCTCTGATGAACGGACTGACCACAAACACACCACACAGATGGGGGGGGGGGTTATTGTGAGGTCATCAGACATCATGCTAAAAAAGCTGCATTTCAAAGTTTTTACCGTTTCATACCGTAACGCTCAGTTAGAATACTCACAACTCGCTGCTCTGCATCAGCTCGATGATGTCATTAAACAACACATCTCTGTTCCTCTCACAGAAACCGCTGACATCATACGACACCTGGACAGACAGACAGACAGACAGACGGGTGAACAAAGTGTCCCGGGAGTTACTGTCAGACCGGCCCACTCAATACACGGCGCGCTGCCACTCAATGCATTGACCAGTCAGTGGCCTACTTGGAAAAATACCCACACTTAACATTATTTTGGATGATTACAAGGAAATTACATCATATATGTTTTTTTTAAAACATTTGGATCCACCAATTTGCCGGATGGACACATTGAATAAAATGATACTCGCTATTGTAACGCTCCGAGGTAGATGCTGAACGCTGGGATAGCATCAGATGGTTCTACGCAGTGCAGCTGGTGCAACATGTTCTCTGTGGGCTGAGCCACATCCAATCAATGTCAGCAAACATCCCAGAATGATTGAATGCAAAAACATTCAGGTATCAAACACATATTACTACTTTACAGTTAAATATTTAACTTCAATTCCAACATGAAAATAATCAGTAAATAATACTTTGACAAACACATCAGAATGTCTGATTTGTGTCACACACAGGGAACTCAGTATAATATATAAATCATACATACATACATACATACATACATATAAATAAATAAAAAAACACACACATATATATAATGATGTATTAATAACTATATCTCATGTCTCAGCATGTCTTCATGTCACTCCCTACCTGTCCGTGCTGGATCTGTCCTCGTTGTTTAAAAAGCTGAATACGTGATTAGCATGACGTCATGCAGCTAGCTAACCTGTCTGGTGTTCTGCTGGAGAAGCTTCATGTGCTGCTTCCCTTTCCCGCTAGTCTGCTGTCTGATTGTGCAGGTTCTCCTCTCAGTTCTCCTCTCAGTTCTCCTCTTGGAGGAGCAGCGCTCGCCTTTAGAGACTCGTCTGGACGAGAACGTGCAGCTTGGGGCAGAATCTATCTGAGGACGCTGATTGTCACTCATTTATATCTTTAAAGCATCATTGGCTAAACTGCTTCATAGACCCGCCTCTTTGGGGCAGATTGCATGCTGGGTGTGTGTGTGTGTGTGTGTGTATCCCCTATGGCCAGCCCGCCCTTGGGTGAACAGCTGGACAGACAGACAGACAGACGGGTGAACAGCTGGACAGACAGACAGACAGACGGGTGAACAGCTGGACAGACAGACAGACAGACGGGTGAACAGCTGGACAGACAGACAGACAGACGGGTGAACAGCTGGACAGACAGACAGACAGACGGGTGAACAGCTGGACAGACAGACAGACAGACGGGTGAACAGCTGGACAGACAGACAGACAGACGGGTGAACAGCTGGACAGACAGACAGACAGACGGGTGAACAGCTGGACAGACGGACAGACAGACGGCTGAACAGCTGAACAGCTGGACAGACAGACAGACGGCTGAACAGCTGGACAGACAGACAGACGGCTGAACAGCTGGACAGACAGACAGACGGCTGAACAGCTGGACAGACAGACAGACGGCTGAACAGCTGGACAGACAGACAGACGGCTGAACAGCTGGACAGACAGACAGACGGCTGAACAGCTGGACAGACGGCTGAACAGCTGGACAGACGGCTGAACAGCTGGACAGACGGCTGAACAGCTGGACAGACGGCTGAACAGCTGGACAGACGGCTGAACAGCTGGACAGACGGCTGAACAGCTGGACAGACAGACAGACGGGTGAACAGCTGGACAGACAGACAGACAGGTGAACAGCTGGCCAGACAGACAGGTGAACAGCTGGCCAGACAGACAGGTGAACAGCTGGCCAGACAGACAGGTGAACAGCTGGACAGACAGACAGGTGAACAGCTGGACAGACAGACAGGTGAACAGCTGGACAGACAGACAGGCGGGTGTACTGCGTACCTTCCCAGCGTAGTGGTGGATGATGAATCCTTTATTCCAGCTGCTGAAGTGTTCGTGGGATCCGATCTGTCCCTGAAGTTTCTGCAGCAGCGTCTGATCCGCTCCTTCACCTTTAGCGTGCATCGTCGCACAAACGTCATCCAGGACGCTCATGAGCCCGAGAGGATTCTGGGAAACGTCCAGAGAATACAGAGCTGCATTCATTTAATACTTATCACTTCATGTGTTCGAGGACAGAGACGATCAGTCGACTCACCAGTTTGGACTCGATGAGGTCACAGACCACCTTGTTGTTGAAATACTCGATGGGCGTCCACTGGATCCCCTCCTGAACGTATTCGTCCTGCAGAGACACAAGATTCATGCTGATGTATGAAGTAGAAAATGACAAGATCTTTCTGATCAATAACTGTCAATAATACAGGAAATAACCAGAAGAAGAAGAAAAAGGGTCACAGGTTCAAACTAAATCCTCCTAAATAAGAGGGGGAAGTAATGTGATGATGTCATGATGCGATGATGTCATGATGTCTCACCTGTTCTGCCTTCAGCGTGAGCTCAATAAAAATCTGCTGCAGCTTCTCGTTCACGAAGTTGATGCAGAACTGCTCGAAGCCGTTTCGCTGAAAAAGAAGAAACAACAAGTTACTAATCAGATCAGTGGAGTCAATCAATCAATCAAGTACCAACGCGTTTGTGTTTATACCTGGAAGATCTCAAAGCCATAGATATCGAGGACTCCGATGTTGAGCACTTCCTGGTCTTTCTGTATGGCTTTATTAACACACTGCGCGCGCGCGCGCACACACACACACACACACACACACACACACACACACACACACACACACACACACACACACACACACACACACACACACACACACACACACACGTTAATCAACACAGAATAAAACAAAGTGTTCAATTAAATGTGCGCACAAAGCGATGAAGCGACTGACGTCAACAAGGAAGTCGAAGAGTCGGGTGTAGAGCGCTTTGGACAGGGCGTCTCTGGAGAAGCAGGCCTGCTCCGTGTTCAGGGTCACGGCGATGGACTCGGTCTTGCCGCCCCACTTACTGTCCATAATCCTGCTGGTCAGCTTACTGCAGAGACCGTCCTGAGGGATCCCCAGCAGGAAGGACGGGAATGCCAGGACTGACAGGAAGACAGGCGGAGACTAGACGTTAGTTTGGAGAAAGTCATCAATGAAGAGAGTTTCGATTCTGAAGAAAACCTTCATAAACCGTCATCACCTCACTGGCTCTTATATCACCCTCATCACCCTTTATCTGTTCTGTTCTTTCTGTACTTTGTGTATTTTCTTACAGTCCTGGCTTTCGACCACAGCGTAATTGTTTTCCTCTTTGAAGCTGATGTTTCCCAGATGAAGAATTCCTGCAACAAGCTGAAGAACTGAATCCTGTTCCTCCACAGACAGACCCACTACTGACATGGCCTCCTGAGAGACAGACAGGCAGAGAGACAGACAGGCAGTCAGGCAGACGGTTCAGCAGACAGACTGTTCAGCAGACAGACGGTTCAGCAGACAGACGGTTCAGCAGACAGACGGTTCAGCAGACAGACGGTTCAGCAGACAGACGGTTCAGCAGACAGACAGATACAGACCATAGTATCAGAGAACTCCTTCTTGTCGTTCATGTCCTCCACAGTGTAGGTTCCTGATTGGTTGAGATAGAAATAATAGTCGGGGGTCGTGACCCCGAGGTTCTCCCTCTGCTCCTTAGTCGCCCCCTCCAACATCTGAGGACAGACGTCAGAGGGTCGGGTCACTACGTTCACTCAACTGATGTTAACATAAGATCGGCAGAAGAAGTGACGGGATCAGGAGAGGAAGTGACGGAATCAGGAGAGGAAGTGACGGGATCAAGAAAGGTACTGACAGGATCAAGAAAGGAAGTGACAGGATCAGGAAAGGAAGTGACAGGATCAGGAGAGGAAGTGACTGAATCAGGAGAGGAAGTGACGGGATCAAGAAAGGAAGTGACAGGATCAGGAAAGGAAGTGACGGAATCAGGAGAGGAAGTGACAGAATCAGGAAAGGAAGTGACAGGATCAGGAGAGGAAGTGACAGAATCAGGAAAGGTAGGGACAGGATCAGGAAAGGTAGTGACATAATAAGGAAAGGAAGTGACAGAATGAGGAAAGGAAGTGACGGAATAAGGAGAGGAAGGGACCAGGAGAGGAAGGGACGGGATCAGGAGAGGAAGTGACAGAATCAGGAGAGGAAGGGACGGGATTAGGAAAGGTAGGGACATAATCAGGAAAGGAAGTGACAGAATCAGGAGAGGAAGTGAGAGAATCATGAGAGGAAGTGACAGGATCAGGAAAGGAAGTGACAGGATCAGGAAAGGAAGGGACGGGATCAAGAAAGGTAGTGACGGGATCAAGAAAGGAAGGGACGGGATCAGGAAAGGAAGTGACAGAATCAGGAGAGGAAGTGACAGAATCATGAGAGGAAGTGACGGAATCAGGAGAGGTAGGGACAGGATCAGGAAAGATAGTGACATAATCAGGAAAGGAAGTGACAGAATGAGGAAAGGAAGTGACGGAATAAGGAGAGGAAGGGACCAGGAGAGGAAGGGACGGGATCAGGAGAGGAAGGGACGGGATCAGGAAAGGAAGGGACGGGATCAGGAAAGGAAGGGACGGGATCAGGAAAGGAAGTGACAGGATCAGGAAAGGAAGTGACATAATCAGGAAAGGAAGTGACAGAATCAGGAAAGGAAGTGACGGAATCAGGAAAGGAAGTGACGGAATCAGGAAAGGAAGTGACAGTATCAGGAGAGGAAGTGACAGAATCAGGAAAGGAAGGGACGGGATAAGGAGAGGAAGTGACAAGATTAGAAGAAGTAGTGACGTAATTAGGAAAGGAATTGAAGGGATTCGGAGAGTAAATTAAATAAAAAGAGGAAGTGAGAACATTGGAAGAAGAAGTGAACGGATCGAGAGAGGAAGTTACGGAATCAATAGAGGAAGTGAAAAGATCGAAAGTAGTGAGTTAGGAAAGGAATTGAAGGGATCAGGAGAGGAAGTTAAGGAATCAGTAAAGGAAGTGAAAGGATATGGAGAATGGAAAAGGAACTGACAAGAATGGAAGGAGGAATATACTGAACACATGTTGTAGTACTCATTGCGGTACATAGTAGTACATGTTGGAGTACCTGGTAGTAGATGTGGAAGCTTCTCTCTCCAGGATTCTGTGAAACAACTCGACTTTTCTCCAAGAGGAAGTTGGAGATTTTTCCTCCATCAGGAGCTCCTCCTCGACTGAACTGGATCTCAAAGTATTTACCCTGATAGGACAGTGCAAGTGTGTTAGTCGTATATATTAGCAGTATATTTTTACTACTGTATATAAATCTGTACTCACAAATCTGCTGGAGTTGTTGTTGCGGACAGTTTTGGCGTTACCGAAGGCTTCCAGCAGAGGGTTAGACTGCAGGATGATGTCTTTAAGATGCTACACACACGCGCACACACACACACACAGTAGTAAAAACAGTAGTACGAACGGTAGTATTACCAGCAGGAATACACCGATCCAAATCTCATCTGATTTTAATACCAACTCCTAAAATCTGAATTACTGCATCCTTAACTACCAGAACCACGAGCAGAACCACGAGCAGTACCACGAGCAGTACCACGAGCAGAACCACGACTAGTACCACGACTAGTACCACGACTAGTACCACGAGCAGTGCCAAGAGTAGGATGTGAGCAGTACAACGAGCAGTACCACAAAGTGTACCATGAGCAGTACTCCGTGTACTGACCTGGACTTTGTCTCCTCCTCCGGACACTTTGGACACGTAGCTCATGATGAATTTGGCAGCAACAGTTTTGCCGGCTCCACTTTCACCGCTGACAGGAAACAGGAAACGCATTAATTTACCTTCAGGAAATACCTGATGAAGCCCCGCCCACACTGTCCTGTTACAGATGTTTTATAACTTTTTGATCGATTAGTCATCGATATTTAATGACAGAAACACTGACAGGTGTCGCTTGCATCGGTTAGTCCCGCCTACCTGATGATGACACACTGGTTCTCGTTGTCAATCAACATGTTTCTGTACATGTTGTCAGCCAGAGCGTAGATGTGGGGGGGGTTCTCATACTGAGCCTGGAGGAAGAGGAAGAAGGTCAACATGTTATTGATCCGATACTTTTGTGGGGACCAGTTTAAGTTTAACATATTAACAGTGACGATATTTAGTAAGAACATTTCTGAATTGATTACATTTATATGTGTTGTTGTTGTATTGTGTTGTTGTATTATGTTGTTGTTGCATTATGTTGTTCTGTTGTATTGTGTTGTTCTGTTGTATTGTATTGTTGTTCTGTTGTATTGTATTGTTGTTGTATTGTATTGTTGTTGTATTGTATTATGTTGTTGCATTGTGTTGTGCTGTTGTATTGTATTGTTGTTGTATTATGTTGTTGTATTATGTTGTTGCATTGTGCTGTTGTATTGTATCGTTGTTGTAGTTATATTATGTTGTTATATTATGTTGTTGTTGCATTGTGTTGTGCTGTTGTATTGTATTGTTGTATTATGTTGTTGTATTATGTTGTTGTTGCAATGTGCTGTTGTATTATGTTGTTGCATTGTGTTGTGCTGTTGTATAGTATTGTTGTTGTATTATGTTGTTGTATTATGTTGTTGCATTGTGTTGTGCTGTTGTATTGTATTGTTGTTGTATTATGTTGTTGTTATATTATGTTGTTGTTGCATTGTATTGTTGTTGTATTATGTTGTATTATGTTGTTGTTGCATTGTGTTGTGCTGTTGTATTGTATTGTTGTTGTGTTGTATTATGTTGTTGTTGTATTGTGTTGTTGCATTGTGTTGTGCTGTTGTATTGTATTGTTGTTGTGTTGTATTATGTTGTTGTATTGTGTTGTTGCATTGTATTGTTGTTGTGTTGTTGTATTATGTTGTTGTTGTATTATGTTGTTGCATTGTATTGTTGTTGTCTCACCGCTCCTTGGTAGAGCTCCACTTCTCTGTCACTGAAATAAGGAAGCTGTTTGAACGGATTCACAGAGATCAGAACTGGACCGATGTAGGTCTGAACAGAACCAGGTCAAGGACCAGAACCAGAACATTTGAACCACTTCCTCTCAGCATTACATCTCTAAAACTCACAATGTTGTTTAGTAAACATGAGGTGAGGATACGAAGATGTAGTCGTCCATGTATCTCTTCTTCAGGTTCTCCGTGATGGCGTCCTCGTTGATCTTGGACAGCAGCACCATGTCGTCCACGCCGCTCACCTTCACATTCTGAGCCAGCCAATGGTAACGCTCCTTACTACCCTAAGGGGCGGGGCATAACACAGACAGTCAGCTGATGACGTCAATCACATCATGTAGGTAGGTAGTCCGGGTTAGGTAGTCCTGGTTAGGTAGTCCCGGTTAAGTAGCCCGGGTTAGGTAGTCCGGGTTAAGTAGTCCGGGTTAGGTAGTCCCGGTTAGGTAGTCCCGGTTAGGTAGTCCGGGTTAGGTAGCCCGGGTTAGGTAGCCCGGGTTAAGTAGCCCGGGTTAAGTAGCCCGGGTTAGGTAGTCCGGGTTAAGTAGTCCGGGTTAGGTAGTCCGGGTTAGGTAGTCCGGGTTAGGTAGTCCGGGTTAGGTAGTCCGGGTTAGGTAGTCCGGGTTAGGTAGTCCGGGTTAGGTAATCCGGGTTAGGTAGTCCGGGTTAAGTAGTCCGGGTTAGGTAGTCCGGGTTAAGTAGTCCGGGTTAGGTAGTCCGGGTTAAGTAGTCCGGGTTAGGTAGCCCGGGTTAGGTAGTCTGGGTTAAGTAGTCCGGGTTGGTTAGTTTAGATAAATTGGTAGTCCGGTGGCCCGGGTTAGGTAGTCGGGATAAAGTATTAGATCCAGATTAGGTATTAATATGTTAATATGCATATTATTCAATATTCGACTTTTTATCACAATGTGGTTTCACTTCTTTTACTGAAGAATGTGTGTGTATGTGTGTCTTTGTCTTTTAGTATGTGTGTGTGCGTGTGTATGTGTTTTAGTGTGTGTGTGTATGTGTGTGTGCGTCTCTCTGTGTGCTAGCAGCTGATTGGTTCGATCGTTTCTCCTTCCTGAAGAATTCCCAGCATTCTTTCTGTCCTGTGGGATCTTGTTGAGCGGCGACGCCCGACATGTAGCTGTGTGTGTGTGTGTCTCTGTGTGTGTGTGTGTCTGTCTCTATGTGTGTGTGTGTCTGTGTCTCTGTGCGTGTGTCTGTGTCGTCTGATTGGTCAACGTTTGTAAATGAACTAAAAACATAAAACTGACTAAACAGAGAAAATATGAATTCCAGTTTGAATATATATTATATCTGAAATGATTGATCGATTAATGTACACGTTAAGAGCAGATTACAAAAATGAACAATAATAATTATTGTTATCAAGATAACTATAATTGCAATATCGTAATATTAAAAGTAATACTAATAATAATAATCTTTATCTGCTGTAAATATATAAAGTTACTCATCTTTCATTGTTTCTGCAGTAAAAATATAAAAACATGTAAATATTAGAACAATAATGAGATTAAACTAAATACATTTTATTCACAAATTTTATTAAAAACTGGAAATAAAATCAGAAATTATGAAATAAAAAATATATATTCATAAAATGAAAAGATGGAAATAAAATATGATTTCAATGATTTTATGTTGAGTGAAACATCTGCGGGTGTAATTTACTTTATACATAATATCTTTATCACGTTTATTTATTTTGATTAAATTAGAAAAGACACGTTTATATATTTATGACTTAGTTTCATTCACTCATTTGTTGTTGAGGTTTGTTTTTTAAAGTTTTAAACTTAAAAAAGAACAAAAACATGTGATCAGCAGCAGCAATCTGATGAGGGATCTGTTCCTGCAGGACTGGGACCGGGACCGGGTCCCGTTTCAAACAGCTCGTAGTCTGAAGTAAGAGTCGCGCTCACCATGTCTGCTTCACTTCCTGCTTCTTCAGGTAAATGTTGAGTAATCTTCAGTCAGGTGGATCAGGATCCAGGTGGACTTGGACTGATCCCGGATCACCTCAGCCCGGGTCCGCTGAGTTGGGATCAGAGGATCAGAGGATCAGAAGGATTCTGTTGGTCTCGGAGACATGTTGTCCTCTCTTAGTCTTCTGTTGTTCTTGCTCCAGTCTTCAGGCTGAACTCTCTGCAGGTGTGGGCAGGTGAAGCCCCGCCTCCTCCTTCTCCTCTTGCTGCCACCTGTGGAACTCTGGGTAACGTAGTCCTGACAGCGGAAGTGTCCAAAACTACTGAACTTTGTTTCTGCAGAACTTTTATTCTGAAATGTTTTCATTTATTTTATTTGTGGACAAAATAAATTCAAGTTACAAACGTGTTGAATGTTCAATATTGGTTTGATATTTAGATATTAATTAATATAATATATATAACCCGTTAATATATATATATATATGTAATAAATATATTTAAATGTTGAAGGTACAGACGTCTGTGTTTTTATAAAACTCACTAAAAATATTCACAGAAAAATTGATTTTCGTTTCTTTAGATTCAGTTTTTTATTTTATTAATCTGATCTACTTTTTAATCTTCACTTTGTTTTATTTATTTTTTTAATACAAAACTATAAATCATCTTCTTGTGAAGCCACATTGACCTCTGACAGGAAGTGAAAACTCAGAGTGCATGCTGGGAGTTTGAGTCTGACCGAGTTCTGAACTTTTCAGCTCATTAGAAACTGAACTGAATGGATGTTTTTGAGTTTTAAGCAGTAAATATGGTTCACTAGCTCCCTGCACTCCAAAGACCTGCGTCTCCTCAGCAGATAGTCTGCTCTCACCCTTTTCATAGTGTGTGTGTGTGTGTGTGTGTGTGTGGTCAGTCCAGTCCAGTTTATTGTTCAAGTGACAACCCAGGTCCTTACAAGATCTCACCATCTCCATCCTCTGCTCCTCCATCACGGGCTGGTGCGCTGCAGCCTGAACTCGTCCTTGGCTGTGGCATCCTCCGCTCTGCTGAGGTGATCGGCTGTGTTGGGGACTGAGCATATGGCTTCAACATGTGCTATGAACAAAGAGAATCAGGCCTTCCCTTTTGCAAGCAAAGGTTTCATCCTGATTGTGGTTTGATGAGCACCAAACCCCCTCTGAAGGAATTTCACATTAGGGTGTGAATTCCCCCCCCCCCAAAAACTATGGGTTCCTGAAGTCACCTGACAGCACTGCTGCAACCTCATTGGCCGAGAGCCAAGACAGCACCAGGACCCCTGTGGTTAAACCAGTGCCCAACAAAAGTGCCTGCAGCTGACACCTCCACGCTTTTCCCTTCGACCTCCGTCGAGCAGGGAGCACACAACGCTCTCTTCCCTCTGGACTCCGTCCTGGGACTAGAAGAGGCACCGGGCCCTTCTCTCCCCCCCCCCCAGCGCCACGCTGACAACCGAAGGCCCACTACGATTTCCGGGAGGAACGAAACGCCGTTACCTCAGCCGAAGTTCACCCACGAGGGCCGCGCACCCTCATCAAATCCTCCGGCAGGAAGACGAGGACTAACCCCTTCCGCAACCGATGATTACCGGGAAACGCACGGACCACGCCGTCTCACCCGAAGTTTCACTGTCACCGCTGCAGCGAGAACAGATCGGACCCGCGTGCTCCAGAGCGAGCTGCGCCACAGAGGTCCGACCCCGCGCCGGTAACGCCGCGCCGATGTCCGCCGAGCCTGCGTCCACTCCAGACCGAGCCACGCTACTGGGTGCGACCGACTCCTGAGGACCAAGCTACCCACAGTCTGCGCCCGCTCCGGCTAGCTTAGCATTAGCATTAGCTTATTCATTTATGTGTTATTCCCGCACCCTGTTGTGTTCAATCACTGTCTTGTTACACCGCGTCATTGAGCAATTATCGCGGACCACGGAGCCCCGCTATATATTGTGTATTTCCTGTCGTAACTGTCTGCATTAGATTCATCACTGCTGGTGAATGGAAAGTTTGTGTATTATCACTGAAAGACTGAACCTACGGTGGCGGACCTTCGTCTCGCCGACCGAGTTTCGGGGTGATAGGAAGACAATACTCTCATCTGTTAGGTCTGGAATGAAAGGATGAAGCGCTGCGAGGCCGCAGAACCCCCCCCTGCTGCGAACTTCTTACAGTGTGCTCACAGTGGAAAAATGAGCTGGAACCGGTTCAAAAATGAATAACAATATTTAATGTACTACATGAAATTCACTTATAAGCTGCATTAACTATCAATAGTAATGTTCTCGAGAACAGAGACCACACACACGCCTGCTCACTCACAGGTCTGAATACAGGTACTGAAAAACGAGAGCGGATGTGGTCTGAAGAATTCTCTCCAGAACAGTGTCTTATATACGTCGGAAATGTCCAAACAGTCATAAATCATCGGAATGACCCTCCGTGGCGATCCGTGACTGGCTCCATTTGAATTCTGTCCCCTCCCTGGATCGATCCCTTAGCGAAACAGCTTTGCTCTTTGATAAACATCTGTCTTGACTCCACCTCTGGTCAGCTGTCCTTCCCACTGAGCTCCTCCTCCAGTTGCTGCATGTCTCATCCAGAATCCCTGTCTGACCCTTTAACTATTCTTAGTGTTTTAATACCTTTAGTGACTATACTTTTATGATTTAATACATTCAATTAGTTAATATACTGTAACACATAATATCTTCTATAAGCAAGAATATTGTAAACATATTGTGACTAACATATTATTATTATTGTGACACTTCTACTCATCACTAGGGGGTTATGTAATCTGACTTATAATGCGTTTAATACTGAAATTCTCCACACATCTCACCGCAGCGATAAAGATCTGTTTTGTTTGGGAATTTTCATTTATTTTATTACACTTCGTGTGACATCCTCTTTTCTTAAATCAGCTCTGTGAGCGGAGTGTAGAACCGGGGCTATCATGCACACGCCACCGCCAGTTCCTACGACAGCGGCAGGCCTGGGCAGGATGAGACCAGCTGTTCACACACTCGCTTCGACAACACACGCAGAAGCTTTGATATCTGTCTCTCTCTTGCTCTCGTTCCTCCTCTCACGTAACACGCACACACACACGTGGTGCACAGACACACGTGGTTACATACAGCAGCCCATCCACCTTTTTGCCCAAGTCACTCGACTACGCCATCTGGTGGTGGTTGAGAGGTAGCGTTAAGCCCTCGTTGCACACATAGAGATCCATACACACACACACACACACACACACACACACACACACACACACACACCCATTTTATTCATTTGTTTAGATATTAGGCACATAAAATTGTATAATAGCGTTGTTGATTGCAATATTAATTGATCTGATAATTTATTATTCTGATGTAATAAACCCTGTTATATTTTAAAGAGCAGTCGTCTGTGATTACTTGTGCATATGTATGTAATAATCTGTATCTAGTAGTCTGTGCTCGAATTCAATCCTTCACGGTCACTTTGAATGTGTAGTCGTACCCGACTATTGACATTACGAGTGAACACTAATTATGAGACTTAGTTTTATCGTTTGGTTATCGGTCCCTGTTCGCAGGGTGGTGCCCCGTTATTATTAATAATCATTAATAATTGTTACTCACATTAATAATTCTATTGATGTCAAGAATTCAGTTTCTTAAAAGCTGATAACTCAAACACGCCCCCTATTGATCCCAACAGCTGCTTGTTCTCTTCAAGGACCCCGACATCCACAGGACTATTTATTCTTTCCCTATTAATATACACTTGACACTTTAATAACAAACGTGTTGAATAAACTCTTGTTTGTTTATTCACCATATTTCTGTATTTTATCATCATGCTTCTATTTAACGGTGAATATCCTTCTATGTGCAACATACTGTAGAAAAGTATGAAAGCATAAAAGTATCGCTATTATAACCTGGAACCCTTTTGATTTCAAAGTATAACCAGCACAACATAGAGCTTGTTTACACTTTTTATAACATCATAATGTGAATTGTTTTATTTTACGATGGCTGTGATTTAACATATAAACTGTTTAGAGTTAGACTCTTTGTTTAAATAGTCACTTGAGCCTTACAGTGCTTCTGGTTCTAGCCGGATCAAACCAGTTACATCCTGTCAGCTCACAGAGGACTCGTGTGTGAGTGACTCATGGCATGAAGGAGGTGCCGCCTTACAGCAGCAGAAGAACTGAGAGTTTGGGCTTCTCCCCACATAGAGAATGGGACGGCTGACAGAGAGGAACGCTAGAATGACTCTTGTAGCCACTGAGACTGTTTCATTGAATTGAAATTGTTGTGTGTGAATCTTGTGTGAAACCAGAAATAAAACACATCCTTACATTAGTAAGTGACTGAACCCAAACCAGAGCTCTGGTCCTTCAGAACAGTGAGCCCTCTCCCTCTGTCCGTTACCGGAGAGAAGATGTGACGACTGAAACATGCAGAGGAGCTTCAGGTGAGTTCTCTGGGTGAAGACTTGCAGTGTTCGTCATACATGGTGAGCATGTTCACAACAGGCAATAGTAAAGTAGACGCTGTACATCACTGTTACATACAGGGTGTTCGGGTTACATCCCATTAGGGCATTCGCCCTACAAGACTTTCAAGAAGACGATTCATTCTGAAATCCTCACGATATCTACGCGGTGAGATAAAAGGCCGACGGTCTCGTTCTGAGAGCTGCAGCAGGAACGCACATCCTCACAGGCGGAGCAGTGAACGACTTCCAACGGGGCCGGAGCCGCTCACGCTGCACTACGAATATATAAAGACGTTTATTTTAGTTCTTCACAAAAAGTAGGACAGATTAAAGAATCACTTTCTGACACAAAGTTATTTATTAACCGTTTTCAGTGTTTTTACAGCTGAACAGATAAAACATGAATAAACAATCCGTCTCCACGGTAACAGACGACCTGCTGAGTGTTCACATTTTCAAACTAAAAGAACTGCGTCTGCTCTCTGATTGGCTAAGAGTCCGGCTGAGCAGCCAATCAGGGCCATCTGCCCAAATATGGAAAAAGAAGAAGAAACAACAGGAAGAAGAAAAAGTGGAATAAAAGAAGAAGAGGACGACCAGCAGAGGAAGGCTCATGGTCTCTGAGGTCCAGGTATAAAACAGGAGGGTCATCAGTCTCTTCGTGGGTCACATGACCTCATCAGGTCACATGATCCCGTTGGTGAGGTACTGGAAGCCGTCGTACAGCTTGGTGGTCAGAGATCTCATGGATCCGTCCACCAGCTGGTCCACTAACAGCTGCAGCTGCTCCTCCGTCAGACTCATGTGGAACCGTTCCTTCAGACCTCTCATGGTGCTGGAGCCGTGGAAGCAGGGCAGCTGGGTTCCTGGGGGGGGGGGATGTTAGCACCTGGTAGAGGTGTGTGTGTGTAGGGCTGTGTGTGTGTTACCTTGCTGCATGATCTCCACTATCTGTAGAACCTTCTCCATGTGTTTTCTGGCTCCTATCAGACCCTGAAGCATCAACATCCTGTAGTAGTTAAACATGTCTCCATCTGGACCGCCCATCACCTGAGAGAGAGACACACACCTTAGAACCTCCTCAGTGTCCACTAGAACCTCCTACAGCAGGGGTCTCTAACTGGCGGACCGCGGTCCGGATCCGGACCCAGACGCAGTTGCATCCGGACCCAGGACCTGAAATCGATATTTCGGAATCACACATATATTAAGCAGCGAGTTTGTACTTTAACCGGTAGGGTTGCACGGTGTATCGATACTAAAAAGGTACCGCGCTACCTGTACGTTAAAAACTTTATTAAAATAGCGCGATCAGAGCGCACTCGCTGCTCCGCTCCCTGTCACGCTGCCTGCAGGCATGCAAGGGGGCGGGGCTGCCCAGCGCTCACAGCAACAGGCAGCGCGCACTCACAGCGAGTGATCACAGGGAGACATGCACGAGCTTTTACCGACCGCCCTCAGGTTGTTGGAAAACAAGATGCAGAAGTATCGTCTGGAAGTACTTTGGCTATATTGCAGACAGTGAAGGAAAGCCCACTGACCTACAGAGACCCGTCTGCCAAACGTGTTTCAAAGCCACAGACAAAGAGAGGCAACACGTCTAACACGCAAAGCACCTTTCAGACAGACACCCGAACCTTTAAAGAGTTCAAAGAACGACGGGTCAGCACATGTGATTATAAACATGAACACCCCCAAGATCACCATAGACAGCTAGCACCAGTAGCCTTAGCCTAGTTAACAACAAGCCTGATCATGAGGTCACAATGCACACAAACGTGCACTAAATGAAACAATTGATGCAAAATAGCTCCATGCTGCTGGAGCCTGAGGGTGGATCTTGAGCTCATTATTTTTAGTTTAGGAAAAATTATTATTCCATGAATTAAGATAAAATATGAAGTGAAAATATGAAACTCACTATGCAAGTAAATGAAGCATTGTTTACCCCCCACTCCCACAGACAGTCAGACAGATGCCAGCAGAGTCAGCGGCAAGCATGGCACCTTGTAGTTTTCATTAATATCTTGCTGTAGGCTAAGACTAATATTAATGCCATTAATACCCACTCACATCTAAATGAAGACAGAAAATAAACATAAGAGCCCAAAATGATCAGAATCCTAACGCATGAGTTCACTGTCCAATGATGATGTTACCAGAGAGGACAGAGCTGAAACAAGTGTTAATAACCACATAAAGTCCATGCTCACTGATTTCTCTTTTTAGATGACAAAAATATAATATTGTGTCTTTTTGATTGACATCACTTCACACATGAATGAACTGAATTTAAAGCTGCAGGACAATTCAGTGAAATAGATTTTTCTAAAATGAATTACTTTATTTTAAGATTCTTCAAAAGCTTTCTCTTATGTCAGTTATTCTTTAATCCAGACATTATTTTACTTGAAATGAGAAGAACATTTATTTATCTATTATTTATAATCCATCCAGTTAAATTTGAAGAGTGAGAATAATAATTGTTAAAATATAATTGATGTGTACTTTCTTTATTTGATTTGACAGTTGTTGACTACACAGAGACGTTGTTACTACTAGGCTTCTTGAATATATTTATATGGCACTAAATAGCGCGAGTTAGATATTATTGTAATGTTTCGGACCTTTGCCCGAGGAGATTTTCTCAAGCTGGACCTTTTGGAATTTTAGTTGAAGACCCCTGTCCTACAGGAACCTTAGAACCTCCTCAGTGACCACTAGAACCCATAAAGTAACCATAGAACCTCCACAGTGACCACTAGAACCCATAAAGTAACCACTAGAACCTATAAAGTAACCACTAGAACCCATAAAGTAACCATAGAACCTCCACAGTGACTACTAGAACCCATAAAGTAACCACTAGAAACCATAAAGTAACCTTAGAACCCATAAAGTAACCTTAGAACCTCCTCAGTGACGACTAGAACCTCCTACAGGAACCTTAGAACCTCCTCAGTGACCACTAGAACCCATAAAGTAACCATAGAACCTCCACAGTGACAACTAGAACCCATAAAGTGACCACTAGAACCTCCACAGTGTCCACTAGAACCCATAAAGTAACAGTAGAACCTCCACAGTGACCACTAGAACCCATAAAGTAACCGTAGAACCTCCACAGTGACCACTAGAACCCATAAAGTAACCACTAGAACCCATAAAGTAACTACTAGAACCCATAAAGTAACCTTAGAACCTCCTCAGTGACCACTAGAACCCATAAAGTAACCACTAGAACCCATAAAGTAACCACTAGAACCCATAAAGTAACCTTAGAACCTCCAGTGACCACTAGAACCCATAAAGTAACCTTAGAACCTCCTCAGTGACCACTACAACCCATAAAGTAACCTTAGAACCTCCTCAGTGACCACTAGAACCCATAAAGTAACCTTAGAACCTCCACAGCGACCACTAGAATCCATAAAGTAACCGTAGAACCTCCACAGTGACCACTAGAACCCATAAAGTAACCGTAGAACCTCCACAGTGACCACTAGAATCCATAAAGTAACCGTAGAACCTCCACAGTGACCACTAGAACCCATAAAGTAACCTTAGAACCTCCACAGTGACCACTAGAACCCATAAAGTAACCGTAGAACCTCCACAGTGACCACTAGAACCCATAAAGTAACCTTAGAACCTCCACAGTGACCACTAGAACCCATAAAGTAACCATAGAACCTCCACAGTGACCACTAGAACCCATAAAGTAACCGTAGAACCTCCACAGTGACCACTAGAATCCATAAAGTAACCGTAGAACCTCCACAGTGACCACTAGAATCCATAAAGTAACCGTAGAACCTCCACAGTGACCACTAGAACCCATAAAGTAACCTTAGAACCTCCTCAGTGACCACTAGATGAAAACCTGAACTCACATCCACAAACTCGGTGGTGAGTTTGAAGGCGGACGTTTCGAAGCCGAGGTTTTTGGGAGAGCTGGACAGGATGAA
>CM051695.1:29432702-29520202 GCA_028022725.1 Lycodopsis pacificus
GATCTCAGCTCTGTGTCTCTAGGTAGAACAGAGCAGAGGCCTGCAGACTCTCACGTGCATCATGTGCACTTTAAGTGAACGGGGACGATGTTGTTGATTGTCATAGTGTTCAACCAATCAGATCTCTAGTTTGACATGGTGGGCGTATTCTCTGACGTGTCAGCACTGCTAGGCTAGCTGGCCTATAATGACGTCAGCATTACATGCAGCTCAGTGTCCATGCGAGGTGCAGAGTGCGCTGTGATTGGTCAGTGGGCGAGCACGTGACTATCGTGAAACGAAACTTAACAGCAGAGGCTGTCGGGTAGTGAATCACATCACGTGATGCAGCTCAGCCAACCAAATATGAGCATTCTGACTGAGCGAGATGCACCATGACACAGAGGACTGAGACGAGGAAAGACACTGCAGAGCGGGGGTGTCACGATACCAAAATGATGACTTGGATACGATACCTGCCATAAGTATCATGATACCCGATACTTACGATACGGGTATATTTATCTATAATAGTAATAAATAAAACATCTGTATGGTTCCCTTGGGCAACAAGTCTCAACTGATGTTAGCCTACATTAGCTTGCTAATAAAAACGAGTAGCCATACTATTACAATTCGGCCTTTTTTAATAAACCGATTACAACTACCAACAGTCCTTCAATGACCTTAATGTATTGTCACATAATGTCAAATAACGACAAAGTCGTGGCAGCTGAGTTTGCAACAGGAAGTGCCTCTACTAGCTGCCGCTGCTACGATTTGAGTTGGCCCTTTCTCAACAATGCACCGATTAATCGAAAAGTTGATTATTGCTGTGTACATTGACAAATGAATATTAAACAGCATGTCGTCAACTACTGATGCTAACACACTCCCATTGGCCCAGATTTATTTATTTATTTATATCTTGCATACGGTCGTTCTAGTGCCTTAACTTTTATTTTGAAATATTCTTGTTCCGGGTTACCTGTTGTGCTCTACGTCTCGTTTTAAAGGAAAAAACAAAAAAGGGATTTGCAAAAACGAAATACGGCTCGTTATTTGACTTTGGTTCTTGGTTTTTCCGTTTTTGAATTCCGAACCAAAAACGGAAATACGACCGCCCATTTCCGGTTTGAATCGAAAAACGAGAATACCATGGTATCTCCGTATTTAGTTTTTTCCGAATGAATGGTAAAACAGATGACTAAAACGTACACGGACCCATGCCTCCCCTGCATCGCTCGCTGTGAGCGAGTGCTGCCTGTTGCTGTGAGCGCTGGGCAGCCCCGCCCCCTTGCAGCCCCGCCCCCTTGCATGCCTGCAGGCAGCATGACAGGCAGCGGAGCAGCGAGTCGCTCTGATCGCGCTATTTTAATAAAGTATCGATACTAAAAATATGCAAAATAGTATCGTTTTTAACGGACAGGTACCGTGGTACCTTTTTAGTATCGATACACCGTGCAACACTACTGCAGAGCAGTACGTACAATCCTAAGACGATGTCTTGGGCCGTGACTTGAAGGAGTGATGGTGGATCCCACAGCCAGACCAGCTGAACATTACGTTTTCCTGAATATAAGCTTCTGCATTTTCCAGATGCTCTCATACTATTCAAACGTATTGCAAGTACCGAACGGTACGTACATTTAATACCTACATAGTTACAGCCTTAGGAACTGATAATAGCGGTGGCGCCATCATGTGGTTATAAGGTGGTATTTCAGCTGCAGGACAGCAGTGAAGGCGCAGGTGTAGAATGCATGGCACTGATACATGGTAATAACTGTTACTGTTGGGGAATAAAGGAGTCAAACGTCTTCTGAACACAAAGATCTTGTTTTGTGTTTCATGTTATGAAGTTGGAGGCCTCTTGCTGCTGTCATATTTTCATCTCTGTTATCTTTGTTTGTTTTCATTTTATTGTTTAAATTGTGCAAAATAAATAATCTAAAAAATGAAAAATGATTATTGTTTTATTGTCGTTTTATCGCAATTTCTCGTCGACTAAATAAATGATATAATCTGTGGTTTGAAGTCGGATCTGTGCGTCTTCAGATCCAGACCCACCTGGACCCCCACAGGAGCCGGTCTTACCTCGTCCTGGCTGCTCTCCACCTTGGGGTTGCTGGACGTCCTCTTCAGGTTGCTGCTCAGACTGATGCTGACGGTGGCGTCCGACTTGGAGCGCTGATGTGTGCGTTTGGAGGGCGACAGGCTGTGCTCGCCGGTGGACGACGCCAACGGACAGAAAGGGGTCAGGGTCAGGGTCAGGGGGTCTCTGCGGGCCCGGGACCCCGACGGTTTGAGTTCATCGGACAGGATGAGCTTCCTCAGCTTGGTGCCTCTGGAGTGACGCTGCGTGGAGATGTGCATGTCGGACGAGTACGCTCCCAGCAGCCAGGCGCAGCGCAGGCTGAAGGAGATGCTCTGTCTGCAGCGGTGCACCTGAACGCAACACGCAGGGGTCAAAGGTCACGGAGCAGGAACTTCAACAGGAAGTAAGAAAAGCTTTCGTTGATTTATGCTCACAATTATCAAGAAGACACCAGAATGAAAATGAAAGCAGAAGATCACTGATGATGATAAACGTCTACATCACATCATCCGTCAGAGTACGTCTACTGCGTACTCGCTGCAGCGTCGTTGATCCTCCAGACAACAACATCAATATGACTTTATGACGACGGTTAGTTCATTTTTAGAAACAGGAAGTGTTAAAAATCTGTGAAGTGTGAGTAAACAGATGATAATCCTCTATAGTGGAGGCGCTAAGCTACGATGCTACGCTACAAACAAAGTGTTAATACACGATACGAGGTTAATGTACTATTGATGAATACATAACCATTATTACGTTTACATATCACTGTACTCGTCTAACTTTCACCCTCAACATAAAGACAGCCAATCAGAGCGCGACGTCCTGTTTAAGCCCGCCCCCCTGCCACAGGCCACACCCACCACGTAAGGCTTGATGGCGTCCCCGACGTCCTCGTCCATGTGGATGTACATGTTGAGCAGCTGCGGCAGGTAGAAGTCCACGTCGTCGTGGGCGAAGCTGAAGAGCCGGTTCCCGATGTAGGCCTGCACCCCCGGCTCCTTGGAGCTGTGCAGGTAGGAGATCGCCATGGAGACGTCGAACAGCTTGGACTCGAACAGGCGGAGCAGCCACGACTGTTTGGACGGGTTGTGTCTCTGGCGCCGCCGGGCGCTCTTCACCGAGCCGGGGGCCGGGCCCTCCGGGTCGTCCGCCGGTGGTTTCACCGGGACGCTTAACGGTAGCTCGGGTTCAGGCTCCGCCTCCTTGTCAGGCTCCGCCTCCCCATTGGGCAGGTCGGTGAAATCACCGTCCACCTGGTGGAGCTTCACCTGCTGCAGAACCTCCCGACAAGCCCGCTGGGCCACTTCGGCGTCGATCACCGGGCCGAGCTCGCCCACGGCCTCGCTGATCACACCCAGGAGGGGGGTGACGGGGGAGGGGCTGTTCTGATCAGAGGGGGCGGGGGGGGAAAGCTCCGGCTCCGTGTCCTCCATCGTGACCGCTGGGAAGCTCCGCCCTCATCGGCTGAAACAGAGGAAAGGTCAAAGGGTTGTCTCTCCACCCACTGAACATTTCACAAGGGGGGGCGGAGTCTCTTCTGATTGGACCTCATCACGCTAACGTCTCCTCTCGTGAGGAGACAAGGAGAGAGGAGGCTTCTAGGAGGAAACACCAGTTTCCTTTGTTAAAGTCTTTCTGGTGAATACACTGTGGTATTAGTACTTTAACAGAGTACTTCTACACTGTGGTATTAGTACTTTAACAGGGTACTTCTACACTGTGGTATTAGTACTTTAACAGAGTACTTCTACACTGTGGTACTCTGTTTAAAGAAGCAGTTTGATAACTAGAAGTAGGCTGATGTTAGCTTAGCTTTGTATTTAAAGCTCGCTAGTTGTTAGCATTAGCTCCGACTCTCTTAGGTGTAAAGTTCAGTCATCAACAGACTGTTAGCTTAGCTAAGCTTAGCTTACTGTGGGTGAACTTTAGCTTTAGTTGAGACGCAGCTACCGTTAACCAGCTAACTAAATATTAGCATCGTCCTGTAGCTGGTTAGTTTAAGAGATTAAACACACCACATCTAACAAGCTAGCGTTACTAGCTCGGGTTAATGTTAGCATTAGCATTACATTAGCCGGCTAACTATCAGGACAACTGTTGCTAACTTCGCTCGGCTTTTTTTTTCTTTTTCTTTTTTAAAGCTGTATTATATGCTAAGCTAACGCTAGCTCCATCTCAGCCGCAGGTGAGCTCTTCCAGGTGCAGTGACGTGTCTGTGTGTGTGTTACCTGGTGACCGTTCAGTGCGTTAGAAGCGATGTTTTATGTCCCGTTTATCTCCATTGACGCTCTCTGATCGTCATGTCAACAGTAGCAGCTAGCGGCTCCTTCTTCTTCTGCTGGTCTTTTTCCGGTCGGTTTCTGGTGCAGTGCTGCCACCTGCTGGCCTGGGGTCTGATCTACAGGTACTGCAGGTTCCTACTGTTTGTAGAGTATATATATTAACCTGATATACAGTTATATTATTATATATTAACCAGAGGAAAGAGAAGTATTCTGATGTTTTACTGCAGTAATAGTACTAATACAACATTGTAGATATGGTAGAAATACTAATATGTGTTCATCACTTTAAAGGTGGAGCTAATTTTAATGACTTTATATAATCTATAATAATAAATCATCATTTATTAGTCGATTATAATCTGAATCTGTGAATTAATTAAAGCTGTCAGATAAATGTAGTAAAAGTACAATATTTACTCTGACATGTAGTAGAAAGTATCACAAAATTTAAATGCTCAAGTACAGTACAAGTACCTATACTATACTGCTACTGTAAATATTACATTCTTTTTTGTATACTATATTATATTGTATATAATATATATATATTATATAACATTATATTATTTAATATTATATTATTTGTTTCCAGGTGAGTGTATCAGACACAGGACGCTTCAAACTGAACTTTATTTAAACACTGTGTGTGAACAGAGTGAGCAGCAGGGGGCGCTGCAGGTCAGACAGACAGGTTTGTTTCATTTAACAGACTGAAAAGCTGACAGCTGATTGGTCGGTTTTAAAGACAGATCACACTCACAGTGAACTTTTTAACAGTTTCACCAGAACATTTAAACCGGAACCTGTTCGGGTTCTATGAATGAGGAACAGAACGTGTCCTCCTGGATCAGGTCTTAGGTGGTCTCTGGTTCAGGTCTCAGGTGGTCTGGTTCAGGTCTCAGGTGGTCGGGATCAGGTCTCAGGTGGTCTGGTTCAGGTCTTAGGTAGTCGGGATCAGGTCTCAGGTGGTCTGGTTCAGGTCTCAGGTGGTCTGGATCAGGTCTCAGGTGGTCTGGTTCAGGTCTCAGGTGGTCAGGATCAGGTCTCAGGTGGTCTGGATCAGGTCTCAGGTGGTCTGGTTCAGGTCTCAGGTGGTCGGGATCAGGTCTCAGGTCTCTACAGCCAGATGTCAGACGTACAGTCTCCTCCAGGGTAACGGAGCTCGTGAGCCAGAGACGGACCTCCGGGTTCTTTACCGAAGTCCACCAGGAAGTTCTCATTCACAGAGAGACCCCCATCCACTGAGTCCACATCGATCTGCATCATCACGGAGCCCTCTCTGCACAGACAGACAGACAGACAGAGAGAGATACAGACAGTCTGTAGCAGTAGTAGTAGTCCAGTATGTTGCTGTAGTAGTACTACAGTAGTAGTATGACAGTATATTACAGTAGTAGTACTACAGTAGTACTCACTTGGCCATGTCGGGGTAGAACTGTTTGTCCCAGCCGCTGTAGAGAGACGTCGTCACATAAAGTCTCCGACCGTCTAAACTCAGCTGTAACATTTGAGGACCTCCAGGGACACGCCTCCCCTGAGAGACAGACAGGTGGAGAGAGAGACAGGTAGAGATCAACAAGCAATCATAAAGCAGAGGATAGAAGAAAGGATGTTGAACACAAGTCCATCCTGTCCTGTCCCACAGCTTCCTGTCCCACAGCTTCCTGTCTCACAGCTTCCTGTCGCACAGCTTCCTGTCCCACAGCCTCCTGTCTCACAGCTTCCTGTCTCAGCCTCCTGTCTCACAGCTTCCTGTCTCACAGCTTCCTGTCTCACAGCTTCTTGTCCCACAGCCTCCTGTCTCACAGCTTCCTGTCTCAGCCTCCTGTCTCACAGCTTCCTGTCCCACAGCTTCCTGTCCCACAGCCTCCTGTCTCACAGCTTCCTGTCTCACAGCTTCCTGTCTCAGCCTCCTGTCTCACAGCTTCCTGTCTCATAGCCTCCTGTCTCACAGCCTCCTGTCTCACAGCTTCCTGTCTCACAGCTTCCTGTCTCACAGCCTCCTGTCTCACAGCCTCCTGTCTCTCTCTCATCCTGTCTGTGGTACCTGGATGAAGCATGGGCGGGGCTGCTGCTGGTTCTCCGGGTCTTCCAGGACTCTGACGGGACCGTCACTGACGATGCTTCCTCCCAGAAACACCTGGAACAGACAGACAGGTGAGCTGTCTCACTCTGAAGCTTTTTACCTTCTAGTCACTGGACAGGTGTAACGTTCAGACCTGGCCGACCAATCGTGGGTTCCTCCTGTCTGTGATGTCATACTGTCTGATGTCACCGTGGAGCCAGTTGCTGAAGTAGAGATAACGGTCGTCCAACGAGATCAGGATGTCTGTGATCAGACCTGCGCAGACAGACAGGAAACCAGTCATGCAACCAGACAGACGGAGAGATAGACAGAGAGACAGACAGGCAGACAGACTTACCAGGCATCTCAGGTAGCACCCATCCCTCTACCTTCTTACTGGGAATATTGATCACTTTCTCTGCAGCCCAGTCACCTTTCTGAAGACACACAAAGCCAGACGAGTCTGACGTAACACAATCATCTCTGTGCTTTGAGCTAAACGCTAACATCAGCATGCTAACATGCTCTCAGTGACAATGTGTTTGGCTTGATTGAGGGTTGGTTGGTGAGATACCTTCAGCGTCTAAAGGCTAAAAAGTGTAAAGTTCAGGGTAGTTTAGTTTTGTGGCTCTGTATCTGTAATCTGTAACTGTAACCCAATAGTACTGACTTGACCCTAGCTGGATTCTAGAGCCTTGTGGTACCAACTTAAGCTTACTTGGGTCTAGAACCCTGTGGTACTGACTGGACTCTCGCTGGGTTCTAGGGCCCTGTGGTACCAACTATAGCCTCACTTTGATCTAGAACCCTGTGGTACTGACTAGAGTCTCTCGGTTCTAGCGCTCCGTGATACTGACCACAGCCTGATTTAGATCTAGAACCCTATAGTACTCACTTGAGTTTCGCTGGGTTCTAGAGGCCTGTGGTACCAACTAAAGCCTTACTTAGAACTAGAACCATGTGGTACTGACTGGATTCTCTCTGGGTTGTAGAACCCTGTGGTACCAACTAAAGCCTTACTTAGATCTAGAACCCTATGGTACTGACTGATGTTTTGTAGAATCTGAAGACCACAGAGTTTAAAGCACATCCCACATAGCCCTCTGTGGCATCGGGGTCATGAAGGAATCGGATCTCGAGGGGAATGGCCCCCTCCTCCCCCAGATCGAGGGTCTGCAGCTTCCTGTGGGTGGTCCAGTCCCAAACATGGATGGAGCTGCCGTAGAGTCCTGGAATACCAACACCAATGAAGTTGACTAGTTATCAGACAGAATTGTCGACTTGTTTAACTCTGTTTATTCAAAATGGTGCTGATTGGCTAATTGTTAGTCCCACTTGTTCCACTCGTTGGCTCGATTACGTCACAATACCAGACAAGTCAATCGATTCAAACTTGGTGAACTGGGCGGATTCAAAGGTCTGGACCCAGGAAATATATACCCTAATGTCTTACTGGAAGTGGAACAAAGAGCCCCGTGATGAAGACTCGTCTTTCTAGGATCAAGAACCTTGTGATACCGACTGGATTCGTACTGGCATTGGAACCTAGAACCCAGGTGCACTGATTGGGGTCTTACTGGGATCAACTCAAAGAACCAGGGAACTTACTGGCATCTAGAACTCTGTGGGGCTGACTCAATACTGGGACCAGAATCTGGAGGCCCATTGCTACTGACTGGAGTCTTACTGGGAGGATTGAAGAAAGATTGATGTTTCCTCTTAACTCACCTTCTTTGACATGTGCGGGATTAAAACCGTTAGCCAGCGCTTTGGGTGCACCCCATTCAGTGCTGATCATCACGTTGTGTCGAGGTTGGTACCAGAAGTCGTATCCAAAAGGTGCGGCTTCACCCGGGTGCTCCCAGTTACCGACCACCTCGAACGTCTCACCGTCCAGCAGGACGAAACCACCTAAAGAGGAACGACAGCAGGTGCATCACTGATACCGTCCACCAGTCTAGAACCTAGAGTCTAGAATACAAAAATACTTTATTTCGACTGCGTTAACGTCACATGGTTGCCGGTCGCCTCACCTTTGCCGTTGCCAGACGGGTCTCCGATACAGCTGATCATGATCTGACCGTTGCCCAGACAGTGAGTGGTGTGAGGGTTCGCCAGGTCGCACTTCCAGTACATATCGACAGGCTCCACCACCTGTAGACACAACAACAGAACCACAACAATTTCATCTTAATGCAGTCGAAATAAAGTATTTTTTTTATTCATGAAGCACTTTCAAAACCAAAGCTCTTCTGAAGGGAGTCTATGTAAAGATCTAGAGGAGTAACCGCGGGGCGACCGTGGCGCACTGAGTTAAGAGGGTCGTCTGGGAACCGGAAGGTCAACGGTTCGATCCCCGACTGGGACGTGTCACGTGTCGAAGTGTACCTGAGCAACACACTGAACCGATCAATGGCAGCCACTGCTCCCTACATACAGGGACGGTCGAATGCAGTAGTCAAATTTCGTGTATATGTAAAAATGTATATGACAATAAAAATGGTTTCTTCTTTCTTCTAACCTCCGGTTCTACAGAGTGAAGTCAAAGCTTCATGTGTTAAAGCTGCATTCTCTCTAGTGGCCACCAGGGGGCGACTCCTCTGGTTGTATAGAAGTCTATGAGAAAATGACTCTACTCTCTTGATTTATTCCCTCAGTAAACATTGTAAACATGAGTTTATGTCTCAATCTCTAGTTTCAAGTCTTCTTCAATACAGCATGATGTTCATTTAGTACATGATGGTCCATTTAGAGTCACACAGACCATAAAGCAGGGGATGCTTTAGGGCGGGGCTACACGCTGATTGACAGGTCTCTACCAGAGACGTATACGGCGTCTCTACGTCCTCCTGAGAATGAAGTCTCTCTCATGTGCGTTTCTTATCTCCTTGTTTTGTTCACATAGCTGGCCGACCTTGCCTTTTAGTGCACGTTAGTTACAGCTGATAACACCGTCCAGATCGACAGCAGTTAGCTCAGTTAGCAATCATTAAGCTGAGACAGCTTACAGCATGCTGTTAGCATGCAGTTAGCATGCTGTTAGCATGCTGTAAGCTGTCTCAGCTTAATGATTCCACAGTGACTCAGCAGGCTGACCGGCTGCAGCCAACAGAGACACATTCTTCATCTCTCACAACACCAAACAGTCCAATGTCAAGTCTGTTAAAGAACAGCTGGCAGAGTGTTCATCGTCCAAAAGTGAACTTAGGATGAACCTTCCTCCTCCTCCTCCTGCTCCTCCTCCTGCTGCTCCTCCTCCTCCTCCTGCTCCTCCTCCTCCTCTCTGACAGACTGTTATTCTGAGTTATTTCTCAGAATTTTAAAGAAAACAGCAGCAGTTTTTTCAGCAGGGCTGAATTAACCCACTATGAGGCCCCCATGGAACCCCCCCATCCCCCCAAAACCTCGGCACATCCAGGACACAACGACACAGTGAACCCTGAAGCTTTCTGGGGCAGTAACTTCTTTATCTGATTTTGGTTGGAGCCCAAAAGGCTGCTGTTGAGCCTCTCCGCTGTGTAAACACAGGAAGTTCTTCTTCCCTCATTCCTGTTCGGTCTGGAAGCATCACTCACCAGAGAGACGGAATCCATCAGGAGAAACAAGAGGCGCTCCGCTAACGCCGAGCTAAAGCTGAAGATATTTATATGACATTATCTATTCTGGTCTGGTTCATAACATCTGGAGTATTGACTGTATCTGTGAACACACATCTGTTTACTACAGCTGTATGAACACTAAGTAAACAGATTTAATCACGATAAACGGATAAAAAAGACGCAAAATATCGACATAATGATGCCGACTTTTTAAACATCTGAATTCATGTTTTGTTAGTTCTCGCTCAATCCGACAAGCAAATCACTTTTAAAATGCTTGTTTCTGAATGGAGTCTGGTTCGATCGGCGCTATGCTAAGCTAACATTGTAGCAGCTCCATCAACACTCAACGTAACGTCACACAGGCGTAAATACAGCAGCGTGTTCCTGATCCAACACCGTGAGAGACGACAGGAGGAACATCTCAACACAGTGAGAGACGACAGGAGGAACATCTCAACACAGTGAGAGACGACAGGAGGAACATCTCAACACCGTGAGAGACAACAGGAGGAACATCTCAACACGTGAGAGACAACAGGAGGAGCATCTCAACACCGTGAGAGACGACAGGAGGAACATCTCAACACCGTGAGAGACAACAGGAGGAACATCTCAACACGTGAGAGACAACAGGAGGAACATCTCAACACCGTGAGAGACAACAGGAGGAACATCTCAACACCGTGAGAGACAACAGGAGGAACATCTCAACACGTGAGAGACAACAGGAGGAACATCTCAACACCGTGAGAGACAACAGGAGGAACATCTCAACACCGTGAGAGACAACAGGAGGAACATCTCAACACCGTGAGAGACGACAGGAGGAACATCTCAACACCGTGAGAGACGACAGGAGGAACATCTCAACACCGTGAGAGACAACAGGAGGAACATCTCAACACCGTGAGAGACGACAGGAGGAACATCTCAACACCGTGAGAGACGACAGGAGGAACATCTCAACACCGTGAGAGACGACAGGAGGAACATCTCAACACCGTGAGAGACGACAGGAGGAGCATCTCAACACCGTGAGAGACGACAGGAGGAACATCTCAACACCGTGAGAGACGACAGGAGGAGCATCTCAACACCGTGAGAGACGACAGGAGGAACATCTCAACACTGATCCACAGACACAGCATCCTGCAGCACCTTGTGGATCTGAGGCGCTCTGGGATCCGACCCGACGTCGATCACGTAGACTCTGGAGGAGATGAGCGACGGGAGGATCAGACGGTTCCTCTTCTTGGAGGCGTCGCCGAAGCAGCTGCTGCAGGCGTTCCAGCCGGAGTGGTGCAGCTCATCACCCACGCTCAGCATCGGCAGCCGGTGGATGACCTGACGGGGGTCGAGAGGTCAACAGGTCACACGAAGAAGAAGGAGGAGAAGGAGGAGGAGAAGAAGGAGAAGGAGATGAAGAAGGAGAAGAAGAATGAGGAGAAGGAGAAGGAGAAGAAGAAGGAGGAGAAGAAGAATGAGGAGAAGGAGGAGAAGAAGGAGAAGGAGGAGATAAAGGAGAAGAAGTAGAAGGAGAAGGAGGAGGAGAAGAAGGAGAAGAAGATGTTATGTCTCATTATGTCATCATGGGACAGGAGAAGAAGAAGAATGAGGAGAAGGAGAAGATGAAGGAGAAGAAGGAGAAGGAGGAGGAGAAGGAGAAGAAGGAGGAGAAGGAGATGAAGGAGAAGAAGGAGAAGGAGAAGAAGGAGAAGAAGGAGAAGAAGAAGAAGGAGAAGAAGGAGGAGATGAAGGAGAAGAAGGAGAAGACGGAGGAGAAGGAGGAGAAGAATGAGGAGAAGGAGGAGAAGAAGGTGAAGAATAAGGAAAAGAAGGAGAAGAAGAAGAAGGAGAAGGAGAAGGAGAAGAAGAAGAAGGATAAGAAGGAGAAGAAGAAGGAGAAGATGAAGGAGAAGGAGAAGAGGTTTAATATATCTTTATTTGTTTGTGTTAACCTCCATTTACAAAGCTTCACTGCTACTCAAAACAAAACTAGTTATTTTCTGAACAACACGATACTTCATCATGCACAACGGTTACACACATAAGGTCCAACAACATGAACGTGTCTTTAATTGTCTTTAGACTGAGATCTGAGTCTCACTTTAGCGCCACCTTTGCCCAGTTCTTTGTTCACTTTTTGAACTATTTTCTGGAGCCTGAAGCCTTCCTGCTTCGTCAGACCTCCTCTGTCCTTGCTCCTCAAGTGAGATCTGGCAGAGCTGGAGAGCTTCTCCTTATCAGAGAGGTAGTCCTCCACTCTGGCTTTTCTCACGCTCTTAGTCCTCCTGAGGAACTCCTTGATCTCCCCCACGCTGTAGCCTCCAGAGCCCCCGCAGCTGCCAGCACCGTGTTCAGAGGGCTCGCTGTTAACAGCAGAGCCCTCCTGACTGGACTCAGAGTCCTCCCAACCGGACTCAGGATCCTCCTCCAGCCTGGACCCGCACTCGGCTGCTCCTCCACTTTCGGTAGTTGCCGCCTTCTTCGCCTGTGAGCGTCCTTTGTCTCCTTTCTGCTTCCTCTTCCGCTGAGGGGCCTTGAGCTGCTCCTCGTCCGCCTCCATGTCCACCTCCCCACCTGCCTCCACCTGTCCTCCAGCACTCCCCCTCACCTGCTGGACCTCACTTTCCCCGTCCTTCCTCACCTCCTGCCCCCCACGCGTCCTCTCTTCTCTCACCTCCTGCACCCCACCCGCCACCTCCACTCTCGTCTCCTGGGTCACCCCCGTCTCCTCCACCCTCACCCCCTGTAACCCACCCGTCTCCTCCACTCTCACCCCCTGTAACCCACCCGTCTCCTCCACTCTCACCCCGTGCTCCACCCGTCTCCTCCACTCTCACCCCCTGTAACCCACCCGTCTCCTCCACTCTCACCCCGTGCTCCACCCGTCTCCTCCACTCTCACCCCCTGTAACCCACCCGTCTCCTCCACTCTCACCCCCTGTGCTCCACCCGTCTCCTCCACTCTCACCCCCTGTAACCCACCCGTCTCCGCCACTCTCACCCCCTGTACCCCACCCGTCTCCTCCACCCTCACCTCCTGTGCTCCACTTGTTCCCTCTTGTCCGTCCTGCTCGTCCCCTCTGTCCCCCTCGGTGCGTCTCCGGTTCTGGTCTCTGTTTGAGCCGTGTTCCCCAGGACAAGCTCTGCTCACATGTCCTTGTCTCCCACAGCTGTAACACTTGAAATCGTTTGTCTTTGCAAAGATGACGTAGTCAAAGTCGTCCACAGTGAGCGTGAAGCTGAGGTCGACTACTCTGCTCCTGTTGCTGGGGATCAAGAGGACATGTCTCCTGTGAGACACCACGTGCTGCAACAGCGGAGACTGAAATCCCGAGGACACTCTCCGAACCGGAGACACCACCTTCCCATGTTTGGACAGTTCTTTGATGATGGCTTCTCCCTTTATGAACGGCGGCACGTTGGACACGGTGACTTTCACGTCCCGTGAGGCGAGAGGATACGTGTGCAGGAAGTGTTCACCCACGGAGATCCCGTGCATCTGCACCACGTCCGCAGCTTCCAAACTGTCCAGAAAGACGACCACAGCGCTGTTCATCCGCGCTGCGGACTTCACGTGGCTGCAGCCGACAAGCTCACCCACTCCCAGGCTGATCTCCTCCACCGAACACCCGAACAGCGGGGGAGGACCTTCACGCCGTGTTCCCTCGTTAGCTCCGTTAGCCGCATGCTAGCGGCTAGCACGCCGACAGCACCTGCTGCCCGGCTGCAATCCGCTCAAAAACACCCAAAAAAGCCGATAAAAGTCCACAAAAAAACCCGTAAACCCTGCACACCCCACTACACCATCACATCCAACATCACCCCGTGAAGAAAAAGATCGGAAAATCACTATTTTAACGCTCTCAATCACACTCCCTCAACTCCCACCTCCTGCCACTCAGACAAGAAGAAGAAGGAGAAGGATAAGAAGGAGAAGATGAAGGAGAAGAAGGAGAAGAAGAAGAAGAAGAAGAAGAAGAAGAAGAAGGAGAAGGAGAAGGAGGAGAAGGAGGAGAAGGAGAAGGAGGAGAAGGAGGAGAAGGAGAAGGAGGAGAAGGAGGAGAAGGAGGAGAAGGAGAAGGAGGAGAAGGAGAAGAAGGAGAAGAAGGAGAAGGAGAAGAAGGAGAAGAAGAAGAAGAAGGAGAAGAAGAAGGAGAAGGTGGAGAAGGAGAAAAAGAAGGAGAAGAAGGAGAGGTTTAATATATATCTTTATTTGTTTTTCTTAACCTCCATTTACAAAGCTTCACTGCTACTCAAAACAAAACTAGTTATTTTCTGAACACCACGATACTTCATCATGCAAGACGGTTACACAAATAAGGTCCAACAACATGAACGTGTCCTTAATTGTCTTTAGACTGAGATCTGAGTCTCACTTTAGCGCCACCTTTGCCCAGTTCTTTGTTCACTTTTTGAACTATTTTCTGGAGCCTGAAGCCTTCCTGCTTCGTCAGACCTCCTCTGTCCTTGCTCCTCATGTGAGATCTGGCAGAGCTGGAGAGCTTCTCCTTATCAGAGAGGTAGTCCTCCACTCTGGCTTTTCTCACGCTCTTAGTCCTCCTGAGGAACTCCTTGATCTCCCCCACGCTGTAGCCTCCAGAGCCCCCGCAGCTGCCAGCACCGTGTTCAGAGGGCTCGCTGTTAACAGCAGAGTCCTCCTGACTGGACTCAGAATCCTCCCACCCGGACTCAGGATCCTCCTCCAGCCTGGACCCGCACTCGGCTGCTCCTCCACTTTCGGTAGTTGCCGCCTTCTTCGCCTGTGAGCGTCCTTTGTCTCCTTTCTGCTTCCTCTTCCGCTGAGGGGCCTTGAGCTGCTCCTCGTCCGCTTCCATGTCCACCTCCCCACCTGCCTCCACCTGTCCTCCAGCACTCTCCCTCACCTGCTGGACCTCACTTTCCCCGTCCTTCCTCACCTCCTGCACCCCACCCGCCACCTCCACTCTCGTCTCCTGGGTCACCCCCGTCCTCTCCACCCTCACCTCCTGCACCCCACCCGTCTCCTCCACCCTCACCTCCTGCACCCCACCCGTCTCCTCCACCCTCACCTCCTGCACCCCACCCGTCTCCTCCACTCTCACCCCCTGTAACCCACCCGTCTCCTCCACTCTCACCCCCTGTGCTCCACCCGTCTCCTCCACTCTCACCCCCTGTACCCCACCCGTCTCCTCCACCCTCACCTCCTGTGCTCCACTTGTTCCCTCTTGTCCGTCCTGCTCGTCCCCTCTGTCCCCCTCGGTGCGTCTCCGGTTCTGGTCTCTGTTTGAGCCGTGTTCCCCAGGACAAGCTCTGCTCACATGTCCTTGTCTCCCACAGCTGTAACACTTGAAATCGTTTGTCCTTGCAAAGATGACGTAGTCAAAGTCGTCCACAGTGAGCGTGAAGCTGAGGTCGACTACTCTGCTCCTATTGCTGGGGATCAAGTAGACATGTCTCCTGTGAGACACGACATGCTGCAACAGAGGAGACTGAAATCCAGAGGACACTCTCTGAACCGAAGACACCACCTTCCCATGTTTGGACAGTTCTTTGATGATGGCTTCTCCCTTTATAAACGGCGGCACGTTGGACACGGTGACTTTCACGTCCCGTGAGGCGAGAGGATATGTGTGCAGGAAGTGTTCCCCCACGGAGATCCCGTGCATCTGCACCACGTCCGCAGCTTCTAAACTGTCCAGAAAGACGACCACAGCGCTGTTCATCCGCGCTGCGGACTTCACATGGCTGTGGCCGACAAGCTCCCCCACTGCCAGGCTGATCTCCTCCACCGAACACCCGAACAGCGGGGGGGGGACCTTCACGCCGTGTTCCCTCGTCAGCTCCGTTAGCCGCATGCTAGCGGCTAGCACGCCGACAGCACCTGCTGCCCGGCTGCAATCCGCTCAAAAACACCCAAAAAAAGCCCGATAAAAGTCCACAAAAAACCCGTAAACCCTGCACACCCCACTACACTATCATACCCAACATTACCCCGTGAAGAAAAAGTTCGGAAAATCACTATTTTTAACGCTCTCAATCACACTCCAACTCCCACCTCCTGCCACTCAGACAAGAAGAAGAAGGAGAAGGATAAGAAGGAGAAGATGAAGGAGAAGAAGGAGAAGAAGAAGAAGAAGAAGAAGAAGAAGAAGAAGAAGAAGAAGAAGAAGGAGAAGGAGGAGAAGGAGAAGGAGGAGAAGGAGGAGAAGGAGAAGGAGGAGAAGGAGGAGAAGGAGGAGAAGGAGAAGGAGGAGAAGGAGAAGAAGGAGAAGAAGGAGAAGGAGAAGAAGGAGAAGAAGAAGAAGAAGGAGAAGAAGAAGGAGAAGGTGGAGAAGGAGAAAAAGAAGAAGGAGAAGGAGAAGAAGGAGAAGGTTGACTGGTTCTACCTGAGTGAAGGTGGAAGACTTCGGGTCCACGTCCACGGTGGCCAGATAGTCCGGTTTCAGGATGTCAGTGTTGCGGTAGATGCAGGGCAGGTACACGATCTCCTCCCGACGGCCTTCAATCAGGACACATATATAAATATGAATATATATATATATTTAATTCATAAATATATATGTATACATAGTCATACACAAAGATGTAGTGGTCAGTTAGACTCACCTTTCATGGCGTCCAGTGGGCTTCGGTATCCTGGTCCACATTCTGAACAACTAGCTGAGGAAAACAACACACAGACTTTAAGACGACGTATTCATCTGATGTTTTCAAGCCTCCCTAGTTCATCGTTTTGTCCGTCGCCATCTTGTTTTTTCTGCAACCAGTGAACAGGAAGTGAGCATATCTGGACTGAGGAGGAGACGTAGAGACGCCGTACACGTCTCTGGTGTTGACCTGTCAATCAGCGTGTAGCCCCGCCCTAAAGCATCCCCTGCTTTATGGTCTGTGTGACTCTAAATGGACCATCATGTACTAAATGAACATCATGCTGTATTGAAGAAGACTTGAAACTAGAGATTGAGACATAAACTCATGTTTACAATGTTTACTGAGGGAATAAATCAAGAGAGAAGTAGAGTCATTTTCTATAGACTTCTATACAACCAGAGGAGTCGCCCCCTGGTGGACACTAGAGAGAATGCAGCTTTAACACATGAAGCTTTGAAGAACTTATAGAACCGGAGGTTGTCTCCTGAAGAAAGAACCTTAACACTGTTATCACTGCAGGAGGTGTGACAGAGGTCAGACTGGGAGTGTTTTCAAATGGCTTTGTTTTGTTATGGCTTCCTTCTCTGCCGGCCTAAACAGAATCACAAAGCTATATCTATCTGTCAAAAAAAAAAAAAAAAAAATCGATTTTATAATTTAATAATTTTTCTTAAATACACTACATGTATTATAATTTACACAAATATTTTTTCCCATTATCTTATGTTCTCATTGCACAGCTCCTGTCTTCCTCAGTTGCTCTCAGATCTCACCTCTCTGTGTCTGTGTAAGAACAGATGTCTGCAGACTCGGCTCTGTGCAGGTTAAAGTACATGGGGACGATATTGTTGATTGTCATCGTGTTCAACCAATCAGATCTTTAGTTTGACATGGTGGGCGTATTCTTTGACGTGTCAGCGCCGCTAGCCTATAATGACGTCAGCATTACTGCAGCTCAGTGTTCATCTGGAGCTTTCCCGCGAGGTGCAGTATGCTGTGATTGGTCAGTGGGCGAGCACGTGACTATCACGAAATGTAACAGCCAGCAGAGGCTGATGGGTAGTGAATCACATCACGTGATGCAGCTCAGCCAATAAAAATGCATTGTGACTGAGTTGAGCTGCACCATGACACAAGGTGCTGAGAGGAAAGACTCTGCAGAGAGGTGCGTTCAACGTTCATGTTGTGAAAGTAAAATCCTCTGATACTCTCTTTGGGTCGCGGCTTGTCATGAAGGAATGACGGTGGATCCCACAGCCAGACCAGCTGAGAACATTATGTTTTCCTGAGTTTAGGCTTTTGCATTCTCTAAATGCTCGAGCGTTATTCAAACGACTCGTACCGAACAAGACGTACATAGTTACAGCCTTAAACATGAGCTGTGGCGCCACAATGTGGTGATAAGGTGTATTTCAGCTGCAGGACAGCAGTGAAGGCCCAGGTATAAAATGCACGGCCGCCAATACTTCCTACACTCGCACCCTTATTTAACTGTCAAAACTCATCATGAAAACAAGACTCATCCTGCAGCAACAACACACCATATGAAGCATATTCTATATGTGTATTCGATATGTGTTTGTATTCGTAGAAGTTGTCCAACACGTTTTCCAGCGGGTGTGTCACCGATCCTCTTTGTGTCGTTCTAATCAACAATATCTGGTGTAGCCTTGGGGGGGGCAGGAGGGTTATGGTTTTGATCTTCAGAAATGCGTCTCCGCCTCTTTGCAGACAATGCGGTTCTCTTCAGGAAGAAGAGAACCAGAAATACTCCATTACATGTACTTTTAATACAAGTAAAAGTCCTTCATTCACGTTACTTCAGGAAGAGTACACAAGTATTATCAGTGTCATGTAGTACAAATACTCATTGTACACATATACATATTGTATCATATATATATATATATATATATTTGATGACAGGATTATTATGTATTTTGACTGTATAGTTTCATGTGGAGCTGATTTAAAGTATTTTAATTTGAGTTTGTTTCATCTCAAAAAACTAAAACAATCTGAGAATAAAATAAAAATACTTCCATCAACTCACAACACACAATAAAGTGTTAAGAACTCAGTCACGTGTTGTTTATATATTCATTTATATATTTACTATATTTTAAAGGTGGATCAGATGTTAAGTGTTAAAAACTTCAAAAGTATAACGTAAAATATAAATACAAAAGTACAAGTACACAAATAAACGAGTTGTTCATGTATTTTAAACTGAGCTGCTCAATTACCTGAAATTATAATAACTGTGAAATAATCAGTATTATTACGGCCTCCAGTTAATACTTGTGACGTCTTCAGATCCTTCAAGTTAAAGTACAACCTCTATTAGTCAAAGTAAGAGCGAACGATCTCTGAAAGACTTTTAAATATTTAATTATGAATTAATTAGCAACATGTGACTGATTTGATCTATTTTATATTGTCTAGTAGTTCATCATCATCATCATCATCATTAGAACCGGTTCAAGGATTCATTTGTACTAATGTGACCTTTGGAGGTGTTATATAACGCACGCACGCACGCATGCACGCACGCACGCACGCACGCACGCACACACACACACACACACACACACACACACACACACACACACACAGCAGGCCATTTAAAGGAACAGTACGCTGTTTTCTGCAGTGTTTGGTGGATCAATAGAAAGAAGAGTTTGAAGACGTGACTCTGGACACTTTTGATTTTCCTTCTTTTTGCTTTTACTTTATTTCTATAAAAATCTTCCTGCAGAAAAAGTTTTAAAAAGTTTTGTTTTCTAGTAAAAAGTCGATTGAAGTATTAAAATAAAGGATTGAGTTTGTTTCTGCATGTAATGCACACAGACGTCTTCGCTGCTCGTTGGACTCGTTTAGGAGACGAGCAGCCGAGTCTCAGTGGAGCGAGGTGGAGGCGCTGCAGCAACGCTGCAGCAACAGCAACAGAACAAAGGTCACCGGCTCACTCTCATGAGAGAGAGAGAGAGAGAGAGAGAGAGAGAGAGAGAGAGAGAGAGAGAGAGAGAGAGAGAGAGAGAGAGAGAGAGAGAAAGAAAGAAAGGGGTGATGGAGAGACTCACCCATGCTTCAGATCCTGGTCTGGTCAGATCCTGCAGGTTCTGGGTTCTCTCAGACCAGCTCCACTGGGAATAAAAGGAGTCTCACCGCCGGGAGATCAGGACACAGTCCAATCAGAGAAGAGAGAAGAGGGGCGGGGCTTACAGCAATACCTCAAATAACCGACAAATAACCGACATTAAGAGAGAGAGTGAACAGTGATTTTCAACAAAACTACCTGTCAAACATATGCCCTCTATACAAAAACCATGAGACTAATCAATCAAATATGGATACCGTGAGAGAGATAAGACTCCGCCGAACGCGCTGATGTGTTGTTTATGTGGTGTTAATAGAATATAATGTATACTATCTTTATCCCTTTAAGGGGGAAATGTGTCTCTGCATTTGACCCATCCCTGTATATAGGGAGCAGTGGCTGCCAATGACAGGCGCCCGGGGAGCCGTTAGGGGTTCAGTGTGTTGCTCAGGTACACTTCGACACATGACACGTCCCAGTTGGGGATCGAACCGTGAACCTTCCAGTTCCCAGACGACCGCTTAACCCAGTGCGCCACGGTCGCCCTACTAATAACGTGAGCTCAATAGACAAAACTGGTCCGTCTGCGTTCTTTGAGAAGTGAGCGGTGAGATTTAACATGGAGTCTGATGGAGCAGCTGGGTGGAGGTTTAACATGGAGTCTGATGGAGCAGCTGGGTGGAGTTCATGTCACTCTTAGGCTCTTTGAGCCAAATGTGTGAGTCCGTTGGATTCCACAGACACTTTACTGCGACAGCACAACATTTCCAAGCTTTTGGGTGCTTCTCCTCACACAGCGTTGACAACAGCGGCCTGAAAAATGCATCAAGACGTGCGGCCTGATCGGGAATAGTGTGCTATCTATTTTTCGGACAGATTCTTCCAGCGGTTTTCCCGAAAATCCCCAAAAACTGAGCAACATTTCTCCATTGACTTGAATGAGGCTGCGGCGTGAAGAGAGCAAAAAAACCACTTAACTTTGGGCCCATATTGACGAGCCGTACATTAACGTAGAAACATGGTTCAAAGTTTAACACGTAGACAGAACGCTGCACTTCATTGAGCCAAAGGGACATTTTGACAGCGAGCACAGTTTCATGAAGTCACAGATTAAGTTTCAGGAACATTTTGTGTCTGTTTCAGATTTCATAACGGGTGTGTATGTTATAACGGGTGTGTATGTTATAACGGGTGTGTATGTTATAATGGGAGTGTATGTTATAACGGGTGTGCATGTTATAATGGGAGTGTATGTTATAACGGGTGTGTATGTTATAATGGGTGTGTATGTTATAACGGGTGTGTATGTTATAATGGGTGTGTATGTTATAACGGGTGTGTATGTTATAACGGGTGTGTATTTTATAACGGGCGTGTATGTTATAATGGGCGTGTATGTTATAACGGGTGTGTATGTTATAACGGGTGTGTATGTTATAACGGGTGTGTATGTTATAATGGGTGTGTATGTTATAACGGGTGTGTATGTTATAACGGGTGTGTATGTTATAACGGGTGTGTATGTTATAACGGGTGTGTATGTTATAATGGGTGTGTATGTTATAACGGGTGTGTATGTTATAACGGGTGTGTATGTTATAACGGGTGTGTATGTTATAACGGGTGTGTATTGCGCGGCTCGTTAAGCGCTAGCGTGAGAGCATAACCGTCAGAGTGGAGCGGAGCAGGAAAATATTCTGTGATTTTTACAAACAAATTGTTCCAGCTCCCACAATGTTTACTCTTGAAACACCATTTTGGCCCAAAAGCTGGTAAATGTTGTGCTGTCGCAGTAAAGTGTCTGTGGAATCCAACGGACTCACACATTTGGCTCAAAGAGCCTCAGAGCGACATGAACTCCACCCAACTGCTCCATCAGACTCCATGTTAAATCTCACCACTCATTTCTCAAAGAACGCAGACGGTGCAGTTTTGTCTATTGAGCTGACATTATTAACACCACAAACATCACATCAGCGCGTTCGGCAGAGTCTTATCTTTCTCACGGTATCCATATTTTGGCACTCAGACTTTTTGTTGAAAGGAGTGAGGGGTTTTGTTCAAAATCAGTTTACTGTAATGTTTCTTAATCAGTCTGCCTCTAACACCAGGTGAGTCCTCGCCATGGCAACCAGTTACACACACACACAAGCACGTAGTCTCTCTCTCTCTCTCTCAGATATTTTAGAGGACTCCCCCCCTCCCCCCATTTCCAATTAAAAGCCCCACAGAATGAATTGTAACTGGAATGCGTGAATGTGTATATATGTGTGTTTATGTGTGTGTATGTGCGCGCGTGTGTGTTAAATACTGTTAGGTTTAGGAGAAGATGGTTTTGTGTTATGATAACTACATGAGTGGCGTTACTTTCATAACTGCAGTAAAAGAAGCTACATCTATATTACAACGTAGCACATGTAGTTCTACTTTAAGTTTAGAACTACAGACCCACGAATGATGGTCAGATGACTGAGAAGATGTAAACACTTCTACACATAGAAGTTAACGACGTACGGAGCACAAGGTGAACTTCTGTGTTGTCACTAATGGACCTAAAGCATCCCTTTGAGACCTGTCAATCAGCGTGTAGCCCCGCCCTAAAGCATCCCCTGCTTTATGGTCTGTGTGACTCTAAATGGACCATCATGTACTAAATGAACATCATGCTGTATTGAAGAAGACTTGAAACTAGAGATTGAGACATAAACTCATGTTTACAATGTTTACTGAGGGAATAAATCAAGAGAGAAGTAGAGTCATCTTCTATAGACTTCTATACAACCAGAGGAGTCGCCCCCTGGTGGACACTAGAGAGAATGCAGCTTTAACACGTGAAGCTTTGAAGAACCGGAGGTTGTCTCCTGAAGAAACCACCTAAAAAAAACTACAACTAAAAGGAACCAAAGCTGAAGATGTTTGTATTTTATTAATGAGGAAGAGGATCTATCATCATCATCGTCTGTACAACAACATCCGTTCTTTCGGAGGCACCATCAAAATATTCAGGTCCAGGTTCTGGTCACATGATCCATCCATTAACACATGTTCCCGAACCGGCCAATCAGCTTCCAGAGCTGGTCCCCATCATCATCATCACACGAACATTCAGAGGAAGCTGCTGCAGCTTCAGACAACAGATCAGAGAAACTGCTTTAAAGATCAATGGATTTATTGCCAACAGCTGTTTGTAACGTCTCAGACTTTCTGTTTCTCATCTCAGTGACTTTTGTTTTTGAGTTCATTTAGGAACACAAACATTTTGGTCTTCATGTCTCTTCATGTCTCATTATTTATCTGTTGAATGTGTCTTGTGTAAGAATTAAGACCCAGACACACAGATGTTCTTACCCATCTAAATCGCTGATCCTGTGAGGTGGAGAACCAGCATCACTCATAACTCCTGCATGTGGACATCAGCTGATTGGCTCGTCTCTAAACCACCAAACCAGCTGCAGTTCTTTTAACCTCTTAGGACTCTAAGGGTCCACTAGGAACAGGGTCCCGTCGGAACCGGACCAATAGGGTCAAAGAGTTCAAACTAAATATTTGGGACCAACTCAACAGCACACCTGTGTCAGCTTCATGTCCCCTACGTAGACAGGTGTGCTCCTTGCTTGTCTCATCGCCCAGCTTTCTGTGGTTTTTGGTAGATTTCGGGGAGGAGATCCGGCGGTAAACGTCCCGTCAGACACCTGTTGGAGACACCTGTGGACAGTTGTGTTGACATCCATGTCTCTGTCTTTGCTTCAGCTTTCGTTCATCCTGTCGTCCTCGACGCCGTCAGTCCGGCTCTTCACCGTTATCTTCCACTCATCACCGACTTCCTCTCCTATCACTATCCTGGTCTCTCGTCTCTCCTTGCTCACTTCCTTCCTGTCCTCCTCTGTCTCCTTTCCTTCCTCCTCACTGTCCTCCTCAACTTCTTTTTTCCTGTCCTCGTCTGTCTCCTTCCTGTCTTCCAGTCCTTTGATTGTGTCCTTTTCTGTGTCCTCTGGCCGACCTCCTTCCTTTGTTTCCTTCCCTTCCTCCCCAATCTCCTCCCTGGTCTCTTCCTTGTCCTGTTTCACCTCCTTTCCGTCTCCGTCTTTGTCCTCATGTTTCTCCTCTGATACCTTCTGTCCTTGTTCTTGTTCCTCCTCGGTGTCCTCTTTGTCTTCCAGCTCCAGCAGCTCAGGATAATCATGCTCTAAAGCCTCCGGACCCAGCAGGGTCTCCGTCAGGGTCTTGAGGAGGTCCGACTGGATCTCCTCTGGACTCATGGTCTCCTCCTCCACCTCCACCTCCCGGTCCTCCTCTTTCCTCACCGACAGAAGGCCCGTCAGGTGGAACGACTTCTTCCAAAGCAGCGGGAGTTTGTTTAAGTCTGTCAGGGCCTCGACCAGCCAGTCAACCAGCTGCTGGGTCACATTGGCTTGGAGCTGGTGGGGCGACGTCTCCTCCAACTCCTTCGGGTTTCCGGCGGTGAACTTTGCCCAGCGTGACAACAGGAAGTGCTGCAGAACCGGCTTCACGCAAATCTCCAGGGGCTGAAGACGGAAAGAGCAGCCTCCAGGAATCACAGCCGGCAAGGTGCCCGATCCGCTGATGGAAGTGAGGAACGGATCTCCCATGTGCTCCCGGTGTCGGTCCAAGACCAGCATTGTTTTACTGGGCCTAGTTGGACCGGACACGTGCTTCAGCCAAACCTTGTTAGTCCAGAGATCCAAGGTTTCTTCTACTAACAGTCTCTCCGGTCCGGCCTCCAGCAGGATAAACTCGGGCAGGACTTTCTCAGCCAGCTGCCGGTTCGCCAGCACCACAGACGGCAACATGGTACCGTCGGCCAGCACCGTCAGGTACACGGTGACCAGAGGTAATGACCCAGTGAGCTCCAGGGCCTCTGAGCGGCGAGACTTGTCCTGAACTAACCTCAAATCCACAAAGAGACACAACTCGTCCATCGCAGCCACGGCACTTTCCGGCAGCTTGTTGACCCGGATGACCTTCTGCGTAAAATCCCTGAAGGACTTGATCTTGGCCTCCAGCGAAAGCGGCAGAGCCCGAGCCAGCGTGGCTGCCCTGCCGATGCTCCGAACGCCCAGCCGATGCTTCAGCATGAAGCTCACCGCCCAGTCGTAGGAGATGCGGAAGGAGTCACTGAAACCTCCCTTCTTCTTCAGCGTGGAGGCCTTGTGGAAGAGGTTGCTCTCTGTGATCGGAAGCTGCTGCTCGCGCATGGACAGCACCCAGGCCACCATGCGGTCCCCACCGTTGGCGTCCAACTTCTGCTCCCGTTCAGTTGACTTCAAACGCTTCTTGGCATCCTTCAGCCAGGACCGGATGAGCTGCGTCTCAGTTAAAAACACCCTGGCGGCTTGGCGGAGTCCGTCGCACAGAGCGAAGAGGGCGATCCTGAGCTGACGGGCGGTGAGGAAGTCATTGCGCTCTTTACAGGCGGACGGGGCGGTCGCCGGTTGGGCGCGGCCGTTGGTCGTTGACGGCAGGTGAGACATAGGACGTTTTACTTCTTTGATGAATTCTTCCTTAACATCTTCAGTGTCATCGTCCATGTCATCCAGCTCATTGTCAGAAAAGTCCAGGTCCTCCACGGGTGCCATCGCCCCGTCCACGTTGTCCTTAACCTCCTTCACCGTGATTTCTCCGCTACAAAAAAGAGATTCAAAAGTACGTACAGTATGTCAATATTATTGCCGAGAGAAAAGCACATCAACAACTTCTGACAAAACAAAGCTCATGTGGTTGAACTCAACTCAACTTGTTCATGAGAGCCAAAGCTTTACTACACCCAGACAAGTAAATCAAATGAATTCAACGTTTTAATGTAAAATATTACCTTATTCTGTCCTTGATAAATCCAACTCGTGTTGATCCTGTAAAACACATCAAGCATGCATCTTTAATTGTGTATAACCATAAAAAGTAATCAACAAACTTCTTCACCCTTTGAAAGTAACTGTGTAAAATACTGACCTCTGTTCATGCGCGACAAGCCGTGAAACTCCCAGAAGCAGCTCGGCAGTTTACACAGGTTTGCTCTGCAGACGATGCAGCCGTACACGCTCTCATGCCGGAGGTTCTTTAAATGGCAGGTCTTGCACCTCTTGGAGATGCTGCTGATCTTCCCCATCCGGTGTCTTTGTTTAACTGGGGCCTCAGTCGCCTCCACCCTCATCCCGCGGGAGCTGGCAATCTCCATGGTCTCGAAGTAGTTCTGAGCACACTTGGCGAGCTGGTTGCCCAAACGCTTGCGGAAGTTGACCTGAGTAAAGAGGCCGTCCTGCACCCAGGCCGGTGGGTTGTCCTTGCGGCTCTCCCGCAGCACGATGAAGGCATTGACGATGCTCAGGTTGACCAGAAACCAGAAGAGGCCACGCCAGTGCCGGTCCTGGGGGATTCCCCCTAGAGGGTTGCAGGCCAGCAACTGCTTGCAGATGTCAACCCCTCGCATGTTCTCCTGCAGGAGGCAGAAGGCCATGGGGCGGTCCATCGGGTCCAGTCCGCCCACTTTGGTCTGAGACCTCCTCCAAACGGTGTCCTGTTCACCCGGAGCTGCATTAGTCGACAGGCAGCCCATCTCTTTGGTGTCCCTCCAGCGGGTGGCCAGCAGGGGGCCAAACTGTCTCTGCAGGAAGTCCCCGGCTTCCTCCAGGCAACCTTCCTCCCACAGCTCTCTGGGCAGTATAGGGTTGAGTGGAGGGAAGGAGCTGGAGGCATAGATGCCCTGGTCCAGAAGCTTCTGCATGAGTGGGACAGATGCCAGCGAACTAGCCAGGTAAAGCTGGTGGTGTTTGTCCTCCAGATCCTTCGCCAGCTCCGGCACTACGGTGAAGCCTTGCTCCTGGCCCTCCTTCTCCCCCACCTGGATGAAGAAGCGGTGGCAGTAGCCGGACTTGGAATCGCAGAGCAGCCAGACCTGAGGCTGGGTTTTTGGATCCGCCTTGGTGGAGCAGCTCTCCTCCTCCTCCGGGCAGGGTAGCAGCGCCCTGTCGACGGACAGGCAGCAGTTCGGCTGATAGGCTTGCCACATGGTTCCTCCCAGAATATTCAGCATCGGCCTGAAGATGTGCAGCGAGTCGCTGGGGTTGCCGGTTCCACGAAGCTCTTCTGTGGTGAAGCTGCCCATGCGGATGTTAGCGGCAATCTGCTTGAAGCGTTTGAAGCTCATGGCGCGGTAGAAGGTGTAGCTGTTGTCGTAGTGACTCCAGGACCAGTAGTGCGATAGGTCCGGAAGGTTCTGGATCCCAATCAGAATGACAAGGCCGAGGAAACCTTTGATCTCGTAGATGGTGGCGGGGATCCAGTCCGAGTAGCCGGAGCCCATGAACTGGCAGGTCTTCGCGTGGGCATTGGTCTCGTTGGTGATCAGCTCCATGAGCTCCGAAGGGAAGAGCAGGTGGAAGAAGTCGATGGCGTCGGTGTTCTTGGACAGGAAGTGATGAGGCCCAGTGCTCCGGTCGAACGAGACGATGGTGGACTCGGAGCCGTCGCTCTCTGATGGTTGTTTCCAACAATCCGCGGACCTCCAGGACGGATCAGGCAAGTCCTTGTTCTGGACCGGTTCTTTCTCTTCTGAAGGGTGCTGGTCTTCATTGTGGCAGAACTGGATGTCAGGTTCAATGGAGCCTGAGAAGAAGAGACAAGTTTAGATTTTTTTAACATCTTATTAAGAGAAACGTATCGTCATTTCTAGAAACATTATTTACATATGTATATACATACATACATACACATATACAGTGCCTTGGATGTTTCATCCTTTTGTTGCTTTTATACATGAAATCACGGTCAATATAATTTGGCTTTTTTGACAAGAATTTGCAAAAAAAAACTTCTTTAATATCAAAGTGAAAACAGATTTTTACAAAATGTCAATTAATAAAAAATATATCAGGTAAAGTAAAGATTGCATAAGTATTCAGCCCCTTCAGGTCAGTGTTTAGTAGATGCACCTTTGGCTGCAATCACAGCACTGAGTGTGTGTGTGTGAGAGTGTGTGTGTGTGTGAGCGCGTGTGTGTGAGCGTGTGAGTGTGTGTGAGTGTGTGAATGTGAGCGTGTGTGAGTGTATGTGAGCGTGTGTGAGTGTGTGTGTGAGCGCGTGTGTGTGAGCGTGTGTGAGTGTGTGAGAGTGTGTGTGTGTGTGAGCGCGTGTGTGTGAGCGTGTGAGTGTGTGTGAGTGTGTGAATGTGAGCGTGTGTGAGTGTGTGTGTGTATGTGAGCGTGTGTGAGTGTGTGTGTGTGTGAGCGTGTGTGTGTGAGCGTGTGTGAGTGTGTGTATAGTTCCATCATTGTTCAAAGTCAAAGAATAACTTCATGATGTTAGTTGTAATGAATAAATATATTTTAAAATAAAGTACATTTCTCTGGCATTTATAGTTTTCTACTGAACCGAACCATGGCTCCACTGTATCATATATGTATGTAATATATATATATATATATATGTATGTAATATATATATATATATATATATATATATATATATATATGTATGTAATATATATATATATATATATATATATATATATATATATATCCATAGATTATATGTATAAATATCCATATAATCTATGATGTGGAGAAGCTGAAGGTGTGAACTGAGTTGATGTGAGATATCTTTTCTTTTACTCATCGATGGAGTAAATCAGCTTCTACAGATTAGAGTAAAGAGGACTTTGAACTCTTCTCTAAAGCGGCAGCAGACTCAACGCCGGTTGATTTTCCACGGCTTTGACTCGACCTTCGGTCAGGTCACTTGTATTCACTGTCAGAGATACGGAAACCAAACGTTTGATGAAAGAAGATGAAAGAGTTTAGACACTGAGCAGAGAGAAGAAACACTCAAGTTCACTGACACCAGATCTGTGGAGGTTCTCCAGCTTCATTATGATCCGAGTGAATATTAGGAAACAGCCTTTCCCTTTGACACAAAGAAGAAGGCAACATGTGATCAGTACCAGCTGATAGAGCGTCAGACCTCATGGAGCAGAAGATGAGGAGACTTCTTCTTCTTCATGTGATACAGATAAAGACATCGTGAGACGTTCGTCTAGTCCATGTTTTAGTTTGATGATGAGCTCACGGAGGCTAAGCTACATGCTAACAGCTGGAGTGTCGATCTGATGCTGGTTCCACAGCAGGATGAGGAACACGGACCTTTCAATGTGGACCAGATGTTCTGCACACGTCGTTTCCCTTAAATCTACGTTGGTTGATGGACAACACGGTGAGTTCACTGAAGAGAAACGAAGCTGTCAGGCTGATCTTTTAGAGTTGAAACAAAATTCTTAATAAAATCTGAAATATGGAGTTCATGAAGACCGGAGGGATTTATATTACAGCCAAATAATCAGTTATTATTGAAACTTTATTCTCCCTTTATTCTGTGTGTGTGTGTGTGATGGTGTATGTATGTGTGTGTGTGTGTGTGTGCGTGTGTGTGATGGTGTATGTATGTGTGTGTGTGTGTGTGTGTGTGTGGTGAAGTCTTACTCCTGGCCTGACAGGTGGTGCTGTGGTGCTCCGGGTTCCTCAGCAGGTGTTCAGCCATCTGATCTGCAGTCTGAGGGCTGAAGTCACAGTGAGAGCAGCGCAGCAGGAAAACACTGAAACACAGGAAACACTTATTATTATTATTATTATTCAATAAACAGGATACAGAACAAAACTGCTTATTTACATAAGCTTCAGCAAATTAGTCGACAACTAACTTTGATGATTCACTACAATTTTATCAGAAAACAGTTGAATGGCAACACCTGTAACACCTGTAACCCTCAGAAGGGAATATGTGATCAATAACAGCTGATAAAGACCGTCTGACCTCATGGAACAGAAGTAGAGACGACTTCTTCTTCTGTAACACCTGTAACACCTGTTACCCCTGCAACACCTGTAACACCTGTTACCCCTGTAACACCTGCTACCCCTGCAACACCTGCAACACCTGTAACACCTGTAACACCTGTAACACCTGTAACACCTGTAACACCTGTTACCCCTACAACACCTGTAACACCTGTTACCCCTGTAACACCTGTAACACCTGTTACCCCTGCAACACCTGTTACCCCTGTAACACCTGTTACCCCTGTAACACCTGTAACACCTGCTACCCCTGCAACACCTGCAACACCTGTTACCCCTGTAACACCTGTTACCCCTGCAACACCTGCAACACCTGTTACCCCTGCAACACCTGTAACACCTGCTACCCCTGTAACACCTGCAACACCTGCAACACCTGCAACACCTGTTACCCCTGTAACACCTGTTACCCCTGCAACACCTGCAACACCTGCTACCCCTGCAACACCTGCAACACCTGTAACCCTCAGAAGGGAATATGTGATCAATAACAGCTGATAAAGACCGTCGGACCTCATGGAACAGAAGTAGAGACGACTTCTTCTTCTGTAACACCTGTAACACCTGTTACCCCTGCAACACCTGTAACACCTGTTACCCCTGTAACACCTGTAACACCTGCTACCCCTGCAACACCTGTAACACCTGTTACCCCTACAACACCTGCAACACCTGTTACCCCTGTAACACCTGTTACCCCTGCAACACCTGCAACACCTGTTACCCCTGCAACACCTGCTACCCCTGCAACACCTGCAACACCTGCAACACCTGCTACCCCTGTAACACCTGCAACACCTGCAACACCTGCTACCCCTGCAACACCTGTTACCCCTGTAACACCTGTTACCCCTGCAACACCTGCAACACCTGTAACACCTGTAACCCTCAGAAGGGAATATGTGATCAATAACAGCTGATAAAGACCGTCGGACCTCATGGAACAGAAGTAGAGACGACTTCTTCTTCTGTAACACCTGTAACACCTGTTACCCCTGCAACACCTGTTACCCCTGTAACACCTGCTACCCCTGTAACACCTGTAACACCTGTTACCCCTACAACACCTGTAACACCTGTAACACCTGCAACACCTGTTACCCCTGCAACACCTGTAACACCTGCTACCCCTGTAACACCTGCAACACCTGCAACACCTGCAACACCTGCAACACCTACTACCCCTGCAACACCTGCAACACCTGTTACCCCTGTAACACCTGTTACCCCTGCAACACCTGCAACACCTGTTACCCCTGCAACACCTGTAACACCTGCTACCCCTGCAACACCTGTAACACCTGTTACCCCTGCAACACCTGTAACACCTGCTACCCCTGTAACACCTGCAACACCTGTTACCCCTGTAACACCTGTAACACCTGCAACACCTGTAACTAAGGCCCATAAAGAACATAAAACCTGCAGAGTCCAACAGCGATAATCATTCAGTCATAAATATCTGATGATGTTTCCGTGATGAAGAGCGACACCTGCAGGTCAGACAGAGTGATAACAGAAGAGTCTCACCATGGAGGAGACAGTCTGTGCAGAGGAACAGCTTTGTCTTTGCTGTGCGGCACGTGGTGACTGAAAACAACAACAACAAACAACAGCAATCAGAAATCACAACTATCTGAATCACTGACGTAGAAACATATTCAGCGATGAACCCATCACCCAGAATAAAGTTTAGATATCAGACGGAAAACAGAGAAAATGGTGAAGAATGAAAGCATTTTACACGGATAGAGAAATTCAACACTTCAGAAAATGGAAGAAAGAATGAGAAGATAAAGATACGAACTGCAACACGTTCATCCGAGTGTGACCTTACTGGATCATGTGGGAAGCGTAGGCTCTGGAGCAGCAGCTGCTGTACGGACACAACAGACACTGGACGTGAGTCGGGTAGTGAGCCGAGAAGTCCAGGACCTTGGTTCCACACTCCAGACACACCAGGTGGTCTCCATCACAACCTGAAGACCTGCAAATATTACAGAGACCAGATTAGTCTGAGTCTCACCTGTCGACTCTGACTGTTAGTCTGAGTCTCACCTGTCGACTCTGACTGTTAGTCTGAGTCTCACCTGTCGACTCTGACTGTTAGTCTGAGTCTCACCTGTCGACTCTGACTGTTAGTCTGAGTCTCACCTGTCGACTCTGACTGTTAGTCTGAGTCTCACCTGTCGACTCTGACTGTTAGTCTGAGTCTCACCTGTCGACTCTGACTGTTAGTCTGAGTCTCACCTGTCGACTCTGACTGTTAGTCTGAGTCTCACCTGTCGACTCTGACTGTTAGTCTGAGTCTCACCTGTCGACGTGGATTCTGCGGCCGCCCGGCCTCTTGGTGGGGGATCGAGGTGATTTCTGGAGGCCGGGACTCCTCTGGAGGGGAGACCTCTCAGTCTTGATGTTGGTTGGCTGGATGAGGGAGGCGGGGCTCTGAAGCAGCCGGCTCCCCACTAATGTCAGAGGTCTGATCTTCCCATAAGTCCTGATCGTCACCTGGAGAGGAGACACATGGATCAATAATAAGAACGGACAAACAGGGGTGAAAGGGTTTAAAGAGCTGACCTTTGACCCCGGCGGCAGTCCTTCAAGCTGAGCGGGACGACGGAAGCTGCGATGGTTTTCCAGTTTGTGCTGCATCTTGTCCTTCAGGAAGATGAACTGAAGACGACACCTGTTACAGTGGAAGGCCTGGTTCATCTGAGGAACAGAGAAAGAAAGATCTTCTTTTTCCATCTTATTCCATCAGTATTCATATTGTTCGATGGTTGTGTGTGTGCTTGGGTGGTTACCTGGTGTCTTAACAGGTGCTGTTGGTAGCTGATGGGGTTTCTGGTCACCTTCAAGCAGAAAAGGCACATCAGGAAGCGAGAGTCTCTGTGGAAGCTGGCGAAGTGCTGCAGGATATCGGAGTAGAACGACGAGCGATAGGAACACACCTGGAAGTCACACCTGAGTTAATGAGGGCCGAGGACACTCAGGTTAATTAGGTCGGTGGTAAAAACTCACCTGGCAGACGTAAGGCATCTCTCCGGGTTTGTGGTTGGACTTCATGTGGTTCAAGAAGGCCGGCTCGTTCTCAAACGCCCACTCACAAATACGACACAAACCTGAGAGACAGAGAGAGGTAAGACCTGAGTCAAGTCCAGGTAAACACAGGTAAGACCTGAGTCAAGTCCAGGTAAACACAGGTAAGACCTGAGTCAAGTCCAGGTAAACACAGGTAAGACCCAAATAAAGGCCAACTCAAGTAAGACAAGTCCCAAGAGAAAACCCAAAGGTTCCATGTCCAGTGCAGGAACATGCATTAGTTGTATATTTTCAGGTGTTTGACCAGGTGTGGTTCTTACAGGAAGAGAGGGCGGGGCCATGCACCTGCTCCTGGTGGCTCTGCAGCTGAGCTGCAGAAGAGAACTGTCGGTAACAGAACTTGCAGCACTTCCTCTCCTCCCCTGCTGCTCTTCCTCCAACCAGCTCTGAGTGGTGGAGCATGTGCTGCATCAGCCTACACACACACACACACACACACACACACACACACACACACACACACAGGTGAACATACAGACCACTGCACCTGTATCCAGACAGGTGTGTTCAGGTGCTAAGGCAGAGGTAGCCAACACGGTCCCTGCGGGCACCTGGTCGCCTGCAGGGACCACGCGAGTCGCCTGCAAGGCGTGTTCTAAAAATATCACGAGTGTGAAGGAAAATCACTGTCAAGATCCGTGAGCGCAAATAAGATGTGTGTGTGTGTGTGTGTGTGTGTGTGTGTGTGTGTGTGTGTATTCCTTTGACGAGTGCTTTCACATCACTCCGTGCAGAATATCTCTGCTCGCACGAGCAAATTGCAGCCCGGAAGAGCAACCCTGCTTTGAGGGCGAGGTGTCCCCTAGTGCGGGACTACTGCTCAGGTGTGTACAGGTTCTCAGGTGTGTACAGGTTCTCAGGTGTGTGCAGGTTCTCAGGTGTGTGCAGGTTCTCAGGTGTGTGCAGGTTCTCAGGTGCGTGCAGGTTCTCAGGTGCGTGCAGGTTCTCAGGTGCGTGCAGGTTCTCAGGTGCGTGCAGGTGCTTGTTGGTCCCACCTCAGGTTGTTCTCGGCCAGGTAAGTGCAGATCTGGCAGGTGAAGGTGGAGGTTTTGATCCCCAGTGGGAGTGGCTTCCTCAGACTCAGGTCGCCCTCAAACGTCCCGTAGTAGAACTCCTCCACGCTCATCACCACCCTGGGGGGCTCCAGGCTCAGCGCTGAGGTCACACTGTGGGCGGTGATGACGGAGGGGGCGGGGCCAGGAGCTGCAGGACCAGGTGACACACAGAAACAGCTGTCATCAGGTAAGTGATGACGGCCCTCAACACTTCCTGTACCTCCTTCACAATAAAAGTCCAGCAGCTTGTAATTAATTCTGCTGCTAAAACCAGTTTGTTTCTTGATTTTCTTTTTGCAATAAGTGTATACATAAGTGTATATATCTGTGCCATTTGAAACATCTCAGGTCAATAAAATAAATACATTTCAGAGAAATTCAGCTTGCATGTATTTTTCTTTCATCTTAATGATTGATGACATCATAACTGTGTTATTCTGCACTAAAGACATGTTCTAGTTCTCTCTACTTCTAGTCACAATGGTTCTGTTTCCATGGAGGAGCAGGACTTTTATTTTGTAGTAAAAAACTCAGATATCAATGTTCTCTGAGAGATAAACTGGTTCATCGTCAGCGAAAAGAAAATAGAACGTAGAAATCACTTTTACAGGATGTTTGGGGATTTGCTTATAATCTAATATTTTGTCTGATCAATACACTCACGGGGTTGACTTGGACCCGCCCACAAATTCTGAATTAATGATTTTAAAACTTAAATCATAATTTGGATCGAACTGCCTCTGACCTAAAACTAGTTTCATCTATTATAATACTTAGTAATCTATTATTTTGCATCAATAATCTTAATCTGAGAGTAACTCTTCTTAAGAAATATATTAAATACATCATATATATAATAAATATATTATCAGATAAATGTGATAATCAATAACGTCTCGACTCGTACCGCTGCTAAAAGGAGAGATTCTGGTGACGCCATTAGCCAATCCAAAGGGGAGGGCGGGGGAAGCCACCAGCTTCAGGGAGTTGGCTCCGCCCACCTGGGTCATCTGAAGGTCAACTGGAGAGAAAAGCAACAAAACAATAATCAATATCTCACTCGATCAATCGATCGGCTGTGATCAGATGTGGTGTGACGGACCGGGTCCCGGCGTGCCGGTGCGGAAGGTTAACGTGGCGGGCAGCTGCATGGCGGTGAAGGCGGAGCCAGGGTGGGCGGAGACTCGAGAGGGGGCGGAGCCTGTTCTGGTCTGGACCACCGGGGACACGCCCACACTGGGCCGGACCAGCTGACCCAGTGACGGCGCTGTGTGTGTGTGGGGGGGGGGAGAAAACAGCTGCAGTGAGCGAGCCGATCAATAACGTCGTGAGTGTGATGTCGTAAGTGTGAGTCGTGAGTGTGATGGATTAGTGGTGATCAATAACGAGGTCGTGAGTGTGATGGATTAGTGGTGATGAGTGTGATGGATTAGCGGTGATCAATAACGAGGTCGTGAGTGTGATGAATTAGTGGTGATCAATAACGAGGTCGTGAGTGTGATGATTAGTGATCAATAACGAGGTCGCGAGTGTGATGATTAGTGATCAGTAACGAGGTCGCGAGTGTGATGATTAGTGATCAGTAACGAGGTCGCGAGTGTGATGATTAGTGATCAGTAACGAGGTCGCGAGTGTGATGATTAGTGATCAATAACGAGGTCGCGAGTGTGATGGATTAGTGATCAGTAACGAGGTCGCGAGTGTGATGGATTAGTGATCAGTAACGAGGTCGTGAGTGTGATGATTAGTGATCAATAACGAGGTCGTGAGTGTGATGATTAGTGATCAGTAACGAGGTCGTGAGTGTGATGATTAGTGATCAGTAACGAGGTCGTGAGTGTGATGATTAGTGATCAGTAACGAGGTCGTGAGTGTGATGATTAGTGATCAGTAACGAGGTCGTGAGTGTGATGATTAGTGATCAGTAACGAGGTCGTGAGTGTGATGATTAGTGATCAATAACGAGGTCGTGAGTGTGATGATTAGTGATCAGTAACGAGGTCGTGAGTGTGATGATTAGTGATCAATAACGAGGTCGTGAGTCTGATGATTAGTGATCAATAACGAGGTCGTGAGTGTGATGATTAGTGATCAATAACGAGGTCGTGAGTGTGATGATTAGTGATCAGACGTCCTACACTGGATCAGAGTGAGAGGCTGCACCGTCTGACCCGGCTGAAGGTTCAGCACCAGAGGAGTCCCTCGGTTCATCACCGGGAAACCCTGAGCGGGGAAACACATTCATGTCTGTTTATGATGTTGAACAATTAATTATGATTTATTATCTGCTGAAGAAATAATGAATACAGCCGAGCACATACATACGTATGTATGTGCACGTGCACATACATACGTATGTATGTGCACGTGCACATACATACGTATGTATGTGCACGTGCACGTGCATACATACGTATGTATATGTATGTGCACGTGCATACATACATACGTATGTATGTGCACGTGCACATACATACGTATGTGCACATATATTCATGAATATCGGGATTTCTTTCTTTGTTTGTGTTACAATGAGATAATATTGTCATAAAATATGATGACAGACATTCATTCATTTGAAAACATCAATATATACACATTATATTTTAATTATTTAAAAAAATAATTTATGAGGCTGAAAGGGAGGCAATTTAAAAGTTATTAAATATATATCATCTCATGGTTTTAAATATTGCCCGATAGGAGGACAAAACTGACCAATGAGAGCGGAGCGTCAGAGCATCTGAAGCTCCTTCACAGAGGTGCGTTTGATTGCGGTACCTGCGTGGTGAGGAGGATGGGCGTTGCGTGGCGCGTTCCGTGGGCCGCTGGGAGGAGGAACGTCCCACCAGCCGTCTGTGTCAGGAAGAGGGGCGGGGCATGAGCCATCAGGGGCGGGGCCACAGCAGGTGTGGAGGACGGGGTGAGGCGAGAGACGGAGGAGGGGGAGGAGGGATGAGGAAGAGGAGGAGGAGGCCTCACAGAGGAGCAGACGATCCGTACAAAAGGAGAAGCTGAGGGACAAAGAAAACAAAGAGTGAAGTCAAGCCACACCCCCTTTTGCACACACACTCACACACAAACACACTCAGGTACCTGTCAGAGGTGTGATTGGTGGAGGAGTCCTAGGGGGCGGAGTCTCAGAGGCTGGAAGAGGAGACGGAGAATCCTCCACTAGAGACACACAAACAGCTGTAGCAGTGAACAGGAAGTGACCATATATGGATGGAGGAGGAATGACGTAGAGACCTGTCAATCAGCGTGTAGCCCCGCCCTAAAGCATCCCCTGCTTTATGGTCTGTGTGACTCTAAATGGACCATCATGTACTAAATGAACATCATGCTGTATTGAAGAAGACTTGAAACTAGAGATTGAGACATAAACTCATGTTTACAATGTTTACTGAGGGAATAAATCAAGAGAGAAGTAGAGTCATTTTCTATAGACTTCTATACAACCAGAGGAGTCGCCCCCTGGTGGCCACTACAGAGAATGCAACTTTAATAAGCGGTGTGTGTGTGTGTGTGTGTGTGTGTGTGTCACCTGGCTCACAGTAGCTGTCGATGAAGTCAATCTCGTCTTCCTCCACGCTGTCGTCCACCTGTTGCCATGGCTCCAGCTCCTCTTCATCACATTCCATAAACAACTCCGTATCCATGTTGCTACGGAAATAAATTAAATAAATGAATAAAACAGGGAAACAGTGAGCGGTGTGTTATTAGACTCTTTAAATAAATGAAATAAATGAATAAAACAGGAAAACAGTGAGCGGTGTGTTATTAGACTCTTTAAATAAATTAAATAAATGAATAAAACAGGAAAACAGTGAGCGGTGTGTTATTAGACTCTTTAAATAAATTAAATAAACGTATAAAACAGGAAAACAGTGAGCGGTGTGTTATTAGACTCTTTAAATACATTTAATAAATGTATAAAACAGGGCACTAGTGAGATACCCATCCGCCGCGTTGCGTTTAGAAACAACTGTCTGTCTGCACCGCCCGCCGGCTGCAGCGAGCTGCTTACACACCTAGCGCTCCTTACATGTACCTATCGGGCCAGCGGAAGGGACCTGCGTATTGACCCGGACCGTGGCTGTGCTGTGCCGGGCCGGGCCATGCTGGTCTTACCTTCTCCTGGAGCTGCAGAGCACGGACGGGTTCGCACGATTATTCTCCTGGCGCGTTCAGGTTTCAGGAGGCTGTGGGAGGCGGGTCTTCCGGCTTGCTGTTTGGGTGTCGGAGCCGCGGATTGGCCCACAGAGACTGTTACGTCACTTCCCCTCTCAGACAGCGCTGCCTCTCATTGGTCGGTGGAGATTCCCACCAGCTGCGGAGAGCTGCGGGTTTTTTTCGGTCTAAAGGGGTCAAAGAGCTCCGAAACGACCGGATGGGACTCCCGGTAAACCGGTAAACAGCTGCAAAAAAACTAACAAACACAAACTACCAAACAACACGGAAGAGAAGAGGCGCCAAATCAAACACCGCTGTCTCAGGGGCAGGACGCCATTTTGGTTTTGTTGTGTTGCGGCGGGAAGGAGTTACAGAGTGACGTCATGAGCTGAAAAAAATAAACAAATAAAACGATCTTTAAAATATATATATTTTTTTAAACAATGTACAAGATAAAGTAACACAGTGATTTGTGTTTTTATTCAGCTGCTACTGATTTCATTCAAATTAATTATAATTATATTAATGTCTTCATCACTGACAGTCAGTCCCTTCTAAAGACACGCCCCCTAAATTATCATGAACATAAACAAACAACATGGCCGCTGTTAGAACTCACAGCTGTTAAGTTAGAAGCTGGTGATGAGCAATGAGGGAGGGATAGGGAGGTAGACGGGTAGGGAGAGATAGACCGGTAGGGAGATAGACGGGTTTACAGGTTGGTAGACACGTAGCCCATCCATCGTTACATTCAGGCTGAATGAAGTGATGTATATACATATAAATATAAATATGTATATATATATATATACATATATATATATATATATACATATGTACATACATATAAATATGTATATATATATGTATATACATGCATACATATATGTATATGTATGCATTGTCCGTTAATTACGAAGCATCCCGTCATGCGCGGGGTTATTGTCTGTTTGGGCTGTTATTTCCCCGCTAAGCTAAACTAGCGTAGCCTCCCTGAAGACACGTGCGGTGCCGCAGCCTCAGCTGTTTTTTGTTATTGTTCCGGGTTCAGAGGTCACACAGTCCACCCAAAACATTATATTTCCCACAATTTAAGCTTCTGCATTTTCCAAATGCGCTAGTATTATTCAAACGTATTGTTCGTTTCGTAAGCCTCATAACGAACGGTTTAATATGAATACGTGATGTTACACCCCTAGAAACAAATAAGCGTAGCTGTGGCGTCATAATGAGGTTATTGGGAGATGGCTCAACTGTAGACAGCACAGAAGGCCCAGGTATAAGATGCACGGCCGCCACTGATATATATTATATATTATTATATATTATGATATATAATATATATTATTATATATATATTATGTATTCATATGTATATATATATATATGATATATTATTATATAGTATAATATATATATATATTATAATAGACAATCATATATATTATGATTATGATTTCTGATTGTATATTATAATATATATATGTATATTATAAATATATAATGTTGCTCAGCTGTTCTTAGAGAGCTGACATGTGGTCAATCCAGTGATCCGTCCGGTTCTCTAACTGATCCCAGAGCAGCTCTGTGGCTGATAATCTGCTCTATTTTGAGTTAATCTGCCCCCCCCCCCCCCACCTCCCTGTCCTGGCTCGGCTCGGCTCAGCTTGTCCTCAGTCTGTTCTGACCAGCAGCGATGAGAGCCGACGCTCCGGGAGGATTCCTGGTGCTGCCGTGGCCGGGCGGAGGAGGGGGGTCAGACCCAGCCCTGGACCTGGAGCCGGTGGAGGAGGACCAGGGGGGTCTGCTGCTGAGGTCTGGAGCTCTAGTGGGACTCATTCTGATCTGTAAGTCTTCTGATCAACGATCAATAACTTCTTCTGTTTCTACTTCAACACATTCACATTCTTGTGAAATATCTATTTATTGATTCATTATTTAGTGAGTCGTGTTTCACACTTTTACATTAAAACTGTTAAATAAGTAATAAAATACATGTGTATATCTGTACATGTGTACATGTACAGATATACACATGTGTACATCTGTACATGTGTACATGTGTATATCTGTACATGTGTACATGTGTATATCTGTACATGTGTACATGTGTATATCTGTACATGGACACATGTGTCCAGGTGTGACGGTGTTGAGGAGGTGGATTGCAGGCGGAGTGTGTCGCTCTCCAGCTCGTCTGGATGGAAAGACGGTTCTGATCACCGGAGCAAACACCGGCATTGGCAAAGAGACCAGCAGAGACATGGCACGCAGAGGTCAGTCTGTTTTACTGGCGTTGTGGGGACCTCTGTTCACACACCACATTGTGAGGACCCACTTTGTGGGGACCGTGTTCATGTCAGGATTAAGAGACTGCTTAGGATCTATATGGTAATACTTTTCTGTTAATATTAAAAGGTATGAGTACACATTGCAAATAGTACACGCTGTATTCTGTCAGTATGTAGGATTGAAGTATATCTTGATATTTATTCGTGATTTATTAGCTGATGCTTTTGTCTACAGAACATAATCACACACACACACACACACACAGACACACACACACACACACACACACACACACGCACACTCCGGCAACATGATGACATCACCAGAGGTCAGAGGTCACTGTAATCCCAGAGGCTGAAACCACCTGAGCCGATTACAAGGATAATGCCTCCTTTGTGTGTGTGTGTTAAATCAAACACACCCAACACCACCCGGGCCTCTGTAACGAATCAAACACACCCAGTCTGGTGATGGATGTCTTTGATTCGTTCCAGGGGCCCGGGTGGTGATGGGCATGTTTGATTCGTTGCAGGGGCCCGGGTGGTGATGGCGTGCCGGGACCTGACCCGGGCGGAGCAGGCAGCGGAGGAGATCCGTCAGTCGACAGGAAACGGAAACGTTGTGATCAGACATCTGGATCTGAGCTCCGTTTACTCCGTCAGACAGTTTAGTAAAGACTTCATGGACACTGAGGACAGACTGGACGTCCTCATCAACAACGCAGGTGAGCTCACCTGTCTGTCACTCTCCACCGTTCTGTCTGCACACCTGTCTGTTCACCCATCTCTCTCCACCTGTCTGTCTGCAGGAGTGATGATGTGTCCAAGATGGCTGACAGAAGACGGTTTTGAGACTCAGCTGGCTGTCAATCATCTGGGTCACTTTCTGCTGACCAATCTGCTGCTGCCGATGCTGAAGAGCTCCGTCCCCAGCCGTGTGGTCACCGTGTCGTCCATCGCCCACCGAGGGGGTACAACCTCTGACCTTTGGCCTCTGAGCTTTAATGTTTCTGATGTTTTTCAGATTACATTTTGATGTTTTTTTTTCAGGTTGCATCGACTTTGACGACTTGTTCTCCAGCAGAAAGACGTACAGCTCTATGGAGAGCTACAGACAGAGCAAGCTGGCCAACGTCCTGTTCTCCAGAGAACTCGGCCGACGACTCACAGGTCCCCACAAACACGAGACACACACAGAGGTCCCCACAAACACGAGACACACACAGAGGTCCCCACAAACACGAGACACACACAGAGGTCCCCACAAACACGAGACACACACAGAGGTCCCCACAAACACTACACACCAGATAAATATATTGATGGACTGACAGTAGCCCGTTGTTTCTACCTGCTGACACTGACCTCGGTGTCTCGCTTCAGGCTCCGGTGTGTCGTCGTTCTGTCTCCACCCGGGTGTGATCCGGACCGAACTGGGTCGTCACGTGGAGGGCTGGTTCCCCATGCTGGGGGCGCTGCTGAGACTCCCCTCCCTGCTACTCATGAAGACCCCCAGTCAGGGATGTCAGACCACCATGTACTGCGCCGTGACGCCGGGTCTGGAGGGCCAATCGGGACGATACTTTAGGTGTGGGGGAGGGGTTTATGCCTTTTTTCTTTAAAAGAGTGTATTAATCTGTAATAGCTACATTATGAGGACTCAATATGAGGACAAACAGCAGGAAGACATTATATTTAAGGCTTAAATGTATCAAAATGTTTTCCTAAAATAGGCGGAGCTAAAAGTTTAAACGGCTAACCTGCTAGGACTAGTCGGTCGCAACAGTTCTCTGAGCTTCTTTGTGTTGTAGTTTTGAATCCGTTTCTATGGAATGAATGTAAACCAATGTCGTGTCCTCGTAAGTCACAAAAACAAGTTTTGTTCTTGTTTCGTCATCAGTGACTGTGCAGAGAAGGAGGCGGCTCCAGAGGGGCGGGACAACTTCGTGGCGAGGAAACTGTGGGAGGAGAGCGCCCAATTGGTCGGATTGAAGGACACGTGATGACCTTTGACCTCGACCCTGCTGTCTGTGCGGACTGACTGCAGCGCCCCCATCAGGGGGAGGGCGGTACGGCATCCGTGAAGAACTCAGTGTGACTGACAGATGATGGGAGCCAATCAGAGGCGTCCCTGATGGTCAGGGTGGGAGAAATAATAATCAATAATTTGACTGAATCAAAAAAGTTTGCTGTTTTATTATAATGACTTTGTAAATCATGATCAAATTATTATTATTATGAGATTAAAAAGTAATGACTAAGATATTTCTGAGAATGTTTTTCAGTTATCTATCTTTCATAATAAATATGGAACCAAACTTTTTTAAACAGCCGTGATGTGAAAAATATTGTGATTTACTGGAATGTGAACGTGGCGCCTGATTGGACGGCGTTTAAAAAAAGGTTTGGACTGAATGTTTTTTTTAGTTTCCATCAGAGCAAAGTTCAAACATCAACATGTTCCTTTAATCCATTTAAATGTTCCTGATGTTCACTTTTAATACATTCTTATTGACTGGTTGGTTCACATTTCTTTCAGGTTTCTTAGATTTTTCTGAATGTTTCCTCCAGTTTTTCTTCTTTTTGTTTGCTTTTAATTCTCATTTAACTTCCTTTATCTCTTTCCTCTCTTTCCTCCTTATTGTTTCCTTCATGTTCCCTTAGAGTTTATTTGATATTTCCTTGTTTGCTTCTCTGAGTCGTTAATATTTATATATTTAAAGAGTTAACAAGATGAAGTTTTATGAAACTAATTGTGATATTTTTAAGTTTGTAACATGAAAACTTCTGATGATGAAGATGAAGATGAAGATAATGACAGGACATGATTGTATTTTTCTGAATAAAGGATTAGATTTACGTCTTATTTTCTAATGAGCAGTAATATTAATCTGAAGCTCTAAGAGTATATATTATATATATAATAATACAAAGCTGTGATAGTAGATATTATATATATATAATATAAAGCTGTAAGAGTATATATTATATATATAATAATATAAAGCTGTAACAGTATATATTATATATAATAAGATACAGCTGTAATAGTATATATTATATATAATAATATAAAGCTGTAATAGTATATATTATATATATATATAATATAAAGCTGTAGTATATATTATATATAAAATATAAAGCTGTAATAGTATATATATATATATATATAAAATATTAATATGAGGCTTTAATAGTATATATTAAATATATTAAATATTAATATGAGGCAGCAGGAGGCAGCAGAGTCTCAGAAACAGGAACCAAAGAATAAGTTTTAAAATCGTGACTTCAATCTGAGAAAAGAAGCAAATAAATTTGATCAGTTTTGTTTGTATCTTGTTTTACCACTTTGTCATCATATTGTGATTATGTTCTGATTATGTTCTGTGATGTTTTGTTTCAACAATTCTTTCTTATATTGTGTTCTGAAGCAGTTTGTCACATCTGTTTCATTAAGTGTTTTATAAATACATTTATGATTCATAATAATTAAAATGTGAATTGTCTTGTATCTACTTAATACACTTAAATAAACATAACTATATTATAAAACTGAAACAATACTTTAATAAAATGAAATGTACATAAATGTATTCATTAAACTGAAAATAGACATTCGACGAGTTAATAACTATAAATCACAAAAAAAGGGACTGAGATGACGGAAATAAACTGAACTGAGTCATGACTGGACACAGCGATGACATCATAGATGACATCATGAATGACATCATATCTGTCGGTCACAATGAATCCATGAAATGAAGCCGAAAACTTTCCAGTAACTTAAAAGTAAAAGTACTCATACCACAGTGTAGAAATACTCATCCTGCATTTGAATTTGTTACTTAAAAGTATAAAAAACAAAAGTAAACTGTCAACAATAATATAAATCATATGATAGTATTTTAATTATTGATGCATTAATGTGTTTATCACTTTAAAGGTGGAGCTTATTTTAATTACTATGTATAATCTACATTATATCATCATGTATTTGTTTATTAATAATCTGAATCTGACAGATAAATGTAGTAAAAAGTACAATATTTGTTGTTGCTGTCGTTGTTGTTGCTGTTGTTTCTGTTATCATTGTTGTCGCTGTCGTCGTTGTTGCTGCTGTCGTTGTTGTTGCTGTCGTTGTTGTTGCTGTTGTTATTGCTGTCGTTGTTGTCGTTGTTGCTGTCGTTGTTGCTGTTGCTGTCGTTGTTGTTGCTGTTGCTGTCGTTGTTGCTGTTATTCTTGTTGCTGTCGTTGTTGTTGCTGTTGTTATTGCTGTCGTTGTTGCAGTCGTTGTTGTTGTTGCTGCTGTTGTTGTTGCTGTCGTTGTTGTTGCTGTTGTTATTGCTGTCATTGTTGCTGTCGTTGTTGTTGCTGTCGTTGTTGCTGTCGTTGTTGTTGCTGTCGTTGTTGTTGCTGTTGCTGTCGTTGTTGCTGTTATTCTTGTTGCAGTCGTTGTTGTTGTTGCTGTTGTTGTTGCTGTCATTGTTGTTGCTGTTGTTATTGCTGTCGTTGTTGCTGTCGTTGTTGTTGCTGTCGTTGTTGCTGTCGTTGTTGTTGCTGTTGCTGTCGTTGTTGCTATTATTCTTGTTGCTGTCGTTGTTGTTGCTGTTGTTATTGCTGTTGTTGTTGTCGTTGTTGCTGTCGTTGTTGCTGTTATTCTTGTTGCTGTCATTGTTGTTGCTGTTGCTGTCGTTGTTGCTGTTATTCTTGTTGCTGTCGTTGTTGTTGCTGTTGTTATTGCTGTCGTTGTTGCTGTCGTTGTTGTTGCTGTCGTTGTTGCTGTTATTCTTGTTGCTGTCGTTGTTGTTGCTGTTGTTATTGCTGTCGTTGTCGTTGCTGTCGTTGTCGTTGTTGCTGTCGTTGTTGTTGCTGTCGTTGCTGTTATTCTTGTTGCTGTCGTTGTTGTTGTTATTGCTGTCGTTGTCGTTGTTATTCTTGTTGCTGTCGTTGTCGTTGTTGTTGCTGTCGTTGTTGCTGTTATTCTTGTTGCTGTCGTTGTTGTTGCTGTCATTGTCGTTGTTGCTGTCGTTATTGCTGTTATTCTTGTTGCTGTCGTTGTTGTTGCTGTTGTTATTGCTGTCGTTGTTGCTGTCGTTGTTGTTGCTGTCGTTGTTGCTGTTATTCTTGTTGCTGTCGTTGTTGTTGCTGTCGTTGTTGCTGTTATTCTTGTTGCTGTCGTTGTTGTTGCTGTTATTGCTGTCGTTGTTGCTGTCGTTGTTGCTGTTATTCTTGTTGCTGTTGTTGTTGTTGCTGTTGTTATTGCTGTCGTTGTTGCTGTTGTTGTCGTTGTTGCTGTCGTTGTTGCTGTTATTCTTGTTGCTGTCATTGTTGTTGCTGTTGCTGTCGTTGTTGCTGTTATTCTTGTTGCTGTCATTGTTGTTGCTGTTGCTGTCGTTGTTGCTGTTATTCTTGTTGCTGTCGTTGTTGTTGCTGTTGTTATTGCTGTCGTTGTTGCTGTCGTTGTTGTTGCTGTCGTTGTTGCTGTTATTCTTGTTGCTGTCGTTGTCGTTGCTGTTGTTGTCGTTGTTGCTGTCGTTGTTGTTGCTGTCGTTGCTGTTATTCTTGTTGCTGTCGTTGTTGTTGCTGTTGTTATTGCTGTCGTTGTCGTTGTTATTCTTGTTGCTGTCGTTGTTGTTGCTGTTGCTGTCGTTGTTGCTGTTATTCTTGTTGCTGTCGTTGTTGTTGCTGTCATTGTCGTTGTTGCTGTCGTTGTTGCTGTTATTCTTGTTGCTGTCGTTGTTGTTGCTGTTGCTGTCGTTGTTGCTGTTATTCTTGTTGCTGTCGTTGTTGTTGCTGTCATTGTCGTTGTTGCTGTCGTTGTTGCTGTTATTCTTGTTGCTGTTGTTGTTGTTGCTGTTGTTATTGCTGTCGTTGTTGCTGTCGTTGTTGTTGCTGTCGTTGTTGCTGTTATTCTTGTTGCTGTCGTTATTGCTGTTGTTGTTGCTGTCGTTGTTGTTGCTGTCGTTGTTGCTGTTATTCTTGTTGCTGTTGTTGTTGTTGCTGTTGTTGTTATTGCTGTCGTTGTTGCTGTCGTTGTCGTTGTTGCTGTTATTCTTGTTGCTGTCGTTGTTGTTGCTGTTGCTGTCGTTGTTGCTGTTATTCTTGTTGCTGTCGTTGTTGTTGCTGTTGTTATTGCTGTCGTTGTTGCTGTCGTTGTTGCTGTTATTCTTGTTGCTGTTGTTGTTGTTGCTGTTGTTATTGCTGTCGTTGTTGCTGTCGTTGTCGTTGTTGCTGTCGTTGTTGCTGTTATTCTTGTTGCTGTCGTTGTTGTTGCTGTTGCTGTCATTGTTGCTGTTATTCTTGTTACTGTCGTTGTTGTTGCTGTTGTTATTGCTGTCGTTGTTGCTGTCGTTGTTGTCGTGTCTGTAATGAAGCGTGTCAGCAGATAATCCTCAGATCAGCCTCCTCCTCTCAGTCTGACCCACTTTGATGATCTGAGCTCAGAGTGAAACTGACTCCAGACCAGACCGGCTGTGAACCGGATTACACTGATCCAGATGTGAGCCGAGGATCAGGGCCCAGGTCCAGACTGACCCACAACACAAAGCCTTGTTGTCTCTTTGTCTCTCAGTCAGGACATTTGTGTCTTTTTACAGTTAAAACTACCGTCAGCTATTAATAGATACACATGTGTGTACAAATACACAATAAAAACATGGATACATAAAAGGATGTTAATACTTTAACTTTATTAATATTATTAGTATCTGATGGACAACATTCAAACTCATTAGTGGAGTGTAACTACATATACTAGTGCTGGGTAACGATTACAGTGTTTAATCGTGATTAATCTCATTGTTATGTCAAAGTTCAATAATGAATTATAAGTAGTGTATTGAGCACTTGTATTTTAAAGTGCTGCTCTATGAACAGGTGCAGAGTGCGCTGTGATTGGTCAGTGGGCGAGCACGTGACTATTGTAAACTGAAACTTAACTTGCCAGCAAAGCTTAGTTGGAGGAGAAAGAGTTCAAATTGAAAGATATGGAAGAAATTATAACATCTTTATGGTTTTGCTTGGTGTAGTTAATTTTTTTTACCTAGCTTTGTTTTTTTAACACTCAATGACTGAATAAGGAGAAACGGATTTAGTGGCGGAGTTACTGACAAAGAAAGAAGGACATTCCAGGAAAAGCTGGACATGGTCAGTCAACCACAGCGCAGCCTGACTCAGCAGGAAGAGGATTTGTATGAACGGTGTTTCTTGCTGACAGCGTGGGAGAAGCGTTGCACATGTTATGGCTGAATGTGTTTCATTTGAACTGAGCTGTTGGTGTTTGGAGCTACGCTCCGTAGGACAGCACAGAAGGCCCAGGTATACAATACACGGCCCGCCGTATATAATATATATATATATATATAATATATATATATATATATATATATTATATATATACACTAGTGCTGGGCAAGTTAATTAATTAACGCCGACAATTATTTTATCGTGCGTTAACGCATTTTTTAAATTTATTGTAATTATAATTTTTTTTTTTTTTATTGAAAGACAAGAGACAATACATAGACATAACAACAAGAGGATGACAGGAGCAGTGGGATGAAGCAGCAAACATGCTGTAGTCAGCCTGTCTCATGTTCATGGTTTTGCATTAGAGATGTGATGTCCCTTCAGGGTTGCCGTAGACCAGCGGTTCCCAAACTTTTTAGGCCGCGCACCCCCTTCTACATCCCGACCGGGTTCGCGCACCGCCCCCCTTAATAAAAAAAAAAAAAGCAACAGAGCCTATTTTAGCCGCATAAAAATCTGACCAATGAGAGAACAGTTTGCTCGCGTGTGGCGTTTGTTTACAAGGTTTAGTCCGCTGTTAAATGTTGTAAACCGAACAAAGGGGCAACTGCAACATTGTATCATATTAATCCCTGAATCAGAACAAAGCAAACGAACTGAAGGTGTGAAAACGCCCTGAAACACTGCAACAAAGTTTCAATAACTTTCAGTTTCACAAGGCGTCACTTTTAAAGAGCAATACGGATGCGAGCACACACGCACAGGCTCAGAGGCAGATTATCACATTTAATTTACAATTAATGACGACTATGTAGCCAGGATGTGTTCGGACAAAGCATCGATGCGGTGACACGGTGTTATTGGACGCCGGGATCACGTCCAACTTTTTTGCTTCTTTCTCCCCAATCATACATTCCACCATCTCTCTGCAGCTGGTGAGCTCACGTCTTCAGTGATTGTGTGCGGTAACTGACCAGATATGAAGCCCGCAGTGCGTCATTTATAGACCAACACATGAATGAGACTGCAGTTGTTTTTGGCTGTTTTGTAACTCCTCCAATTTCGATACAAAAATATGTAAGGGGCTTTTGACTTGCTTGCTTGGTGTTCAGGTGGCGACGTAAATAAGAGCTTCAGTCAGCTGCTAGCCTCCTCTTTTTTCACCTTGACTCGATGGGCCGATGTGCTCCCGATTTGTCTGCGCTATCCCTTCCTCCTTTTCGGTCTCCTCCGTCTCATCTTCCTCTGACTCCGGCTCGGTTTCTTCTCCCGGTCTCTCCCCAACGCACCTCTCTGTTCCCCTCGCCTCCGATTCCTCTCTCTCTCCCTCTCTCTCTCTCTCTCTCTGTCCCTCTCCTATTTTACTACTGATAGCTTCAGATGTCCCACCTGACAGTTTCCCCGATTTCAGCCAGTTTAGCATATTTAAATGAATGTTGCTGAATGCATGAAGTTCGCTGTTAGCTGACGTTAGCTGCACAAGCTAGGCTGGCTCGTGTGTACACTGGCGGCAGGCACAAGACTGCTGGAAGGAGCTCAAGTGCATTTATTAAATTGTACGTTTTTAATTTTAAATCTTACAAAGGGGATTTTTATAATTCATGTTTTTATTTTGTGAAAAATCCCACTTTTTAAATAATTTTTTTTTTTTTTTTTTAATATTTAATATTACACCATCAGACGCCATTACACTTTTCCTCTCGCGCACCCCCTAGAGGCAGCTCGGCACCACACTTTGGGAATCCCTGCCGTAGAGAAAAGGCGACTTCCTGCTCTGCCTGGAGACGACTGGACGTCGCTGGTGACGTCACAGACTCTCACATGTTAGTGCAGCTCTACGCTGACATTCACCGTGAACGCATTCAAACGCACAGATCAGAGCGAAGGACTTTGAAAGTTAGCGGAAACATTAACGTGAGACAACATCCGGTTTCTTCAGATGAACATCCGGTTTTCAGAATAAGATGCCAACAAAGTATGAAACATGCTGCCTGCATCTCGTGAACCAAATGTTATTGCCCTTTAGTTCATATAGCAGCACTTTCAAAATAAAAGCGTAATACACTACTTTATAATTCATGATTGAACTTTGCCATAACAATGAGATTAATCGCAAAAGATCCATGCAATTAATCGCGATTAAATATTTTAATCGTTGCCCAGCACTAATATATATATATATATATATAATATTTAATATTACATAGTATATATATATATATATATATATTATATATATATTTAATATTATATATATATATATATATATATTTAATATTATATATATATATAGTTAATATTATATATAATAAAACACATATCTGCATATCAGTGCTTCTTAAGTACATTATACTGCTAATACGTTTGTACTTTTACAGTGTGTACTTATACCCCCCCCCCTCCTCTCCTCTATCAGGTCGGTAGGAGGCGCCGTGTGTCTGCCGAGGAGCCGCTGAGCCAGCAGGGAGTCCGGAGGAGGAGGAGGAGGAACCGGACACCGACTCTCGGAGCGGCTCCTGTCCGGTCAGAGTGCATCGGAGTCCGGCGGCAGCAGCACGGAGACGGGCAGGGAGAGAGAAACAAACCGAGGACCAACAGCTGAGGAGCGGCTCCGGTCCGGAACTTTCACCGGGGTTTAGTTTTACCCGCTTCTTCTCTTCTCCTCCCGCCGCTCCGCTGCTCTTTGTGGGGACATAACAGGACTTTTCCTACAGTGTCGGACGTTTCTACACAGGAAGCCTGACAACCGGCAGCATGAAGAAGAACAACTCCGGTAAACGGGTGAGTGTTAACAGAACCGAACACCGGCGGCTCGTGGCGGTCCGTTTTTTTTTTTTTTTTTTTTTTTTTTTATATCACGTTAAACCGGAGCTCGAGGAACAAAAGCCTCAAGGATTAGTTTCACGCCTTTTATTTTGGTTTTCACAATAAGAGCGCTGTTGACGTTAAAACGTTTTTAAAAATGTAAAAAAAGAGAAAACATTAAAAGTTAAAAATTATTTTTAAAACATGTGTTTCAGATCTGGAGTGAAAGTTAAATAACTGAGAAAAAGAGGAACAAAAAAAAGTAATTTAACTACGATCTAATATATTATTATTATTATCATTATTATTAACATTTCTATTATTATTATTAACATTATTATTAACAGGAATTAATAATTATGATATTCCATTAGTATGATTGTTATTATAAAGATTATCTGAAATATTTTGGTTCCATCAGAGCTTCTGTTCTGATATCAAACTGATTTAAAGTATTTAAAGAAGTCAGGATTAATAAAATATCAAAATGTCTGAATAAATCTGGTTTACAGCAGCTGTTTGGTATTTGTAGTTTTTCTGTGTAGTTCTAAGGTTTAAATGCGGAGACGCTGCAGAAAGAACAAACTACTTTACATCCGGAATCACATCGGGAATATTCAGCCTAAAGGCTGTTTAACGTCAGGAGAATGTCAGCAGAACGTCAGAAGAACGTCAGCAGAACGTCAGGAGAACGTCAGCAGAACGTCAGAAGAACGTCAGCAGAACGTCAGCAGAACGTCAGCAGAACGTCAGCAGAACGTCAGGAGAACGTCAGAAGAACATCAGCAGAACGTCAGCAGAACGTCAGAAGAACGTCAGCAGAACGTCAGGAGAACGTCAGCAGAACGTCAGAAGAACGTCAACAGAACATCAGAAGAACGTCAGAAAAATGTCAACAGAACGTCAGCAGAACGTCAACAGAATATCAGAAGAACGTCAACAGAACGTCAACAGAAGAACGTCAGAAAAATGTCAACAGAACGTCAGGAGAACGTCAGAAGACAGTCAGCAGAACGTCAGCAGAACGTCAGCAGAACATCAGCAGAACGTCAACAGAACATCAGAAGAACGTCAGAAGAACGTCAGCAGAACGTCAGCAGAACGTCAGAAGAACGTCAGAAGAACATCAACAGAACATCAGAAGAACGTCAGAAAAACGTCAACAGAACGTCAGCAGAACGTCAACAGAACGTCAGCAGAACGTCAACAGAATGTCAGAAGAACGTCAACAGAACGTCAACAGAAGAACGTCAGAAAAATGTCAACAGAACGTCAGCAGAACGTCAGAAGACAGTCAGCAGAACGTCAACAGAACATCAGAAGAACGTCAGAAGAACGTCAGCAGAACGTCAGCAGAACGTCAGAAGAACGTCAGCAGAACGTCAGCAGAACGTCAGAAGACAGTCAGCAGAACGTCAGCAGAACGTCAGCAGAACGTCAGCAGAACATCAGAAGAACGTCAGCAGAACATCAGCAGAACGTCAGCAGAACATCAGCAGAACGTCAACAGAACGTCAGCAGAACGTCAACAGAACGTCAGCAGAACGTCAGAAGACAGTCAGCAGAACGTCAGCAGAACGTCAGCAGAACATCAGCAGAACGTCAACAGAACATCAGAAGAACGTCAGAAGAACGTCAGCAGAACATCAGCAGAACGTCAGAAGAACGTCAGAAGAACGTCAGCAGAACTTCAGCAGAACATCAACAGAACGGTTATTTCTTAATTCATGGACGTCAGACTAATAAAATTCAGCTTTTTTTGATGGAGTTTGGTGAAAACTACACACTGAAATCTCACTTGGATTCACTTTAAATGTCTGAAATGACAGAAGAAGAAGCTTGTGTGTTAATTAAATAGTTCACCTGCTCTGGTGATGCTCCTCTGACAGCTTCCTGTTTCCTGTTTCCTCTTCAGGGGGCGCAGGACTCGTCGCCGCACGTTCAGCCCGATAAGGTCGGCTGGATCCGGAAGTTCTGCGGTAAAGGGATCTTCAGAGAGATCTGGAAGAACCGCTTCGTGGTTCTGAGGGGAGATCAGCTGTTCGTCTGTGAGAAAGAGGTGAGTCAGAGGGGGCGGGGCCTACAGGTGACTGACACCCATCGATTATGGATTCATTATTGGAACTGATCAGAACGGACACATTTCTGACTCGTGAGACGGATGGCAGTGATGACATCACCTGTGATGTCATCACTGCTCGTTAACCTCGTAAACTGTAAGAGATTTAAAGGGACAGTGCAGCTTTTTAATCAATAAATGAATCACTTTAAACTCTTTGTGAGATATAAACAATCTATAGATAATCATATACTGTTAGCTGAGTACATCACAGTACTTGTGAGTACTCTGTGTAGTATTTATTATGTTCCTCAGTGTTCTGTTGTGGTTCTGACTGGAAACACAAAGTTTCTCTTCCACTTCCTACAGCGACCTTCTGCAGGAGTCGAGTTTCAGTTTGAGCTGCAGACACACAGAGAGCTCCGGTTTCACTGCAGCACCACACATAGGGCGGAACGTCCTCAGAGAACCTTTATCTGCTGCAGAACGTCCTCAGATAACCTTTATCTGCTGCAGAATGTCCCGTTAGAACCTTTATCTGCTGCAGAACGTCCTCAGAGAGCCTTTATCTGCTGCAGAATGTCCCGTTAGAACCTTTATCTGCTGCAGAACGGCCTCAGAGAACCTTTATCTGCTGCAGAACGTCCCGTTAGAACCTTTATCTGTTGCAGAACGTCCTCATAGAACCTTTATCTGCTGCAGAACATCCCGTTAGAACCTTTATCTGCTGCAGAACGTCCTCAGAGAGCCTTTATCTGCTGCAGAACGTCCTCAGAGAACCTTTATCTGCTGCAGAACGTCCTCAGAGAACCATTATCTGCTGCAGAACGTCCCGTTAGAACCTTTATCTGCTGCAGAACGTCCTCAGAGAGCCTTTATCTGCTGCAGAACGTCCTCAGAGAACCTGTATCTGCTGCAGAACGTCCCGTTAGAACCTTTATCTGCTGCAGAACGTCCTCAGAGAGCCTTTATCTGCTGCAGAACGTCCCGTTAGAACCTTTATCTGCTGCAGAACGTCCTCAGAGAACCTTTATCTGCTGCAGAACGTCCTCAGAGAGCCTTTATCTGCTGCAGGACGTCCTCAGAGAGCCTTTATCTGCTGCAGAACGTCCTCAGAGAACCTTTATCTGCTGCAGAACGTCCTCAGAGAACCATTATCTGCTGCAGAACGTCCTCAGAGAGCCTTTATCTGCTGCAGAACGTCCCGTTAGAACCTTTATCTGCTGCAGAACGTCCTCAGAGAACCTTTATCTGCTGCAGAATGTCCCGTTAGAACCTTTATCTGCTGCAGAACGTCCTCAGAGAACCTTTATCTGCTGCAGAACGTCCCGTTAGAACCTTTATCTGCTGCAGAACATCCTCAGAGAACCTTTATCTGCTGCAGAACGTCCCGTTAGAACCTTTATCTGAAATAATTTAGTCTTATATTCGTGGCTAGGCTAGCAATCTCTCCCTGCTTCCAGTCTTTGTGCTAAGCTAGGCTAACAGTCTCCCTCTGCTTCCAGTCTTTGTGCTAAGCTAGGCTAACAGTCTCCCTTTGCTTCCAGTCTTTGTGCTAAGCTAGGCTAACAGTCTCCCTTTGCTTCCAGTCTTTGTGCTAAGCTAGGCTAACAGTCTCCCTCTGAAATAAATTGTCGTTAACACAATTATTCAATGTATTATAATCAATAAATGATTTATGTGTGTAAAAAAACAGAGATAAAACAGCTGAAGAAGAAGAAGAGATGCCAGAAATCAGAAAACTTAGAGGAAGTTTTATTTTGGTAAATCTAAAGCAGATGTGGTCAGTGTGTGTGGGGGTGTGTGTGTGTGTGTGTGTGTGTGTGTGTGGGGGTGTGTGTGTGTGTGTGGGGGTGTGTGTGTGTGTGTGTGGGTGTGGTTTCTATTCCTGCTGAGACAGGAAGTGTCACGAACCACAGAAGCAGAAGTCTGAACCTCGTCGACGCACAGAGATGGACAGATGTCCTAATATGGTCGTGAGACAGTTCATGATGTGTCCCGTGACAGCTGATCATGTGACAGCTGATCACAGCTGATGTCAGAGAGAGGAACCGAACTTTAGATGATGTGGAGCTCTGAGATAAAAAACTGAATCAATACAACTGATCGCTTTAAAATCAGAACTCAATGTGGATCAGATCTCCTCCAACAATCCTTCTCTGGTTCTCTGTGCTCAGGAACATGTGGGGTTCCTGAGGAGAACGTCCTGGGACCTCGGTTCTCTTTATTAAACCTCAAGACAAACACTCAAATATTTAAATTGAACAGTTCTTTCATCTCTGTGTGTCAAGACAGTTACGTGTATAGCCTAGCTTAGCACAAAGACTGGAAGCAAAGAAAGAATGTTAGCCTAGCTTAGCACAAAGACTGGAAGCAAAGAGAGACTGTTAGCCTAGCTTAGCACAAAGACTGGAAGCAGAGGGAGACTGTTAGCCTAGCTTAGCACAAAGACTGGAAGCTGAGGGAGACTGTTAGCCTAGCTTAGCACAAAGACTGGAAGCAGAGGGAGAGTTAGTGTTAGTGTGAGAGTTAGTGAGTGTGAGAGTGAGAGTGAGTGAGTTAGTGTGAGAGTGAGAGAGTTAGTGTGAGTGTGAGAGTGAGTAAGTGAGTGAGTGAGTCATCATCATCATCATCATCATCAGAGGAATATTCAGAGGAACTAAAGGTTCACATCACTTCCTGTCCACATTAATGTGAACGTCATGCTGTGTATGGTGATGTCACTTACCTGCAGCGGAGCAGCCAATCAGAGTCAGAGCTGCAGTCTGAAACAGGAAACACAGTTTAACCAGTGTGTGTGGTGGGCGTGGCCTCTCTGCCAGGAAGTCTCAGTTTAAAGCTGCTTAATAATGGATGCTGTTTCCATGGAGATCAATGAGCTGAAGGTTTACCTGCAGAAGCCACAGTGTGTGTCGGTGTGTGTGTTACACAGCCATCTGAAGCAGCAGCAGTTCAATGTGTTTACCTGCAAACTGTCAACAAAACATGAACCAATGTTCACTACTTGTTCAGGTACTCCGTTCACTACTTGTTCAGGTACTCTGTTCACTAGCTGTTCAGGTACTCTGTTCATTACCTGTTCAGGTACTCTGTTCTCTACTTGTTCAGGTACTCTGTTCACTACCTGTTCATGTACTCTGTTCATTACCAGGAACTCTGTTCACTACTTGTTCAGGTACTCTGTTCACTACCTGCTTAGGTACTCTGTTCTCTACCTGTTCAGGTACTCTGTTCATTACCTGTTCAGGTACTCTGTTCTCTACCTGTTCAGGTACTCTGTTCATTACCTGTTCAGGTACTCTGTTTACTACCTGTTCAGGTACTCTGTTCTCTACCTGTTCAGGTACTCTGTTCTCTATCTGTTCAGGTAGTCCGTTCTCTACCTGTTCAGGTACTCTGTTCAGGTACTCTGTTTACTACCTGTTCAGGTACTCTGTTCAGGTACTCTGTTCTCTACCTGTTCAGGTACTCTGTTCACTACCTGTTCAGGTACTCTGTTCAGGTACTCTGTTTACTACCTGTTCAGGTACTCTGTTCTCTACCTGTTCAGGTAATCTGTTCTCTACCTGTTCAGGTACTCTGTTCTCTATCTGTTCAGGTACTCTGTTCTCTACCTGTTCAGGTACTCTGTTCTCTACCTGTTCAGGTACTCTGTTCAGGTACTCTGTTCATTACCTGTTCAGGTACTCTGTTCTCTACCTGTTCAGGTACTCTGTTCTCTACCTGTTCAGGTACTCTGTTCAGGTACTCTGTTTACTACCTGTTCAGGTACTCTGTTCTCTACCTGTTCAGGTAATCTGTTCTCTACCTGTTCAGGTACTCTGTTCTCTATCTGTTCAGGTACTCTGTTCTCTACCTGTTCAGGTACTCTGTTCTCTACCTGTTCAGGTACTCTGTTCACTACCTGCTCAGGTACTCCGTTCACTACCTGCTCAGGTACTCTGTTCAGGTACTCTGTTCTCTACCTGTTCAGGTACCTACTGTCTGTAAAGTCTTCTTCTGCTGTATTTGACTGTATTTACATTTTATTTGAAAGAAAACAGGAAAGCAGGATTTAAAGGAGCAGTTCAATGCTCTCCTTCTCTTCTTCTCAGGTGTTCAGATAGACATCACTCTCACTGGATGCGTTAGCGTAGCTTAGCATTAACCTGTGTGTCCCCTGCAGGTGAAGGAGTTGGGTCGAGCTGACGAGGTGTTTGACCTGTCTGACTATGAGCGCTGTGAGGAGATCAGGAAGAACAAGAGTCGGAGCAAGAAGAACCACAGCAAGTTCAGACTGCAGCGCTGCAGCTCACCTGGAAACACGGTACACCTGTCTGTCTCTCCCTACACCTGTCTGTCTCTCCCTACACCTGTCTGTCTCTCCCTACACCTGTCTGTCTCTCCCTACACCTCTCTGTCTCTCCCTACACCTGTCTGTCTCTCCCTACACCTCTCTGTCTCTCCCTACACCTCTCTGTCTCTCCCTACACCTGTCTGTCTCTCCCTACACCTCTCTGTCTCTCCCTACACCTCTCTGTCTCTCCCTACACCTGTCTGTCTCTCCCTACACCTCTCTGTCTCTCCCTACACCTGTCTGTCTCTCCCTACACCTCTCTGTCTCTCCCTACACCTCTCTGTCTCTCCCTACACCTGTCTGTCTCTCCCTACACCTGTCTGTCTCTCCCTACACCTGTCTGTCTCTCTCTCTGTCTGTCTGTGAGGACATATCAGTGTTTTATTTAACTCAGCAGCTCTAAAGTTAAACATTAAACTCTAAAGTTTCCAAATTCTGCTCAAATCTGAACAGAATTTTTATAAAATGACAAAATAAAAGCTGACTGGTCTGATATAAACCGCTGGTTAAAGCACCACAGAAGAAGAAGTGATTAAAAGAGCTCCAGTCAAATCATTTGTGTTGGCTTCATGTAGAAATGTGAGAAATGTTACACACACACACTCACACGTACACACACACACACACGCTCACACTCACACACCCCCCCCCCCCACACACACACACTCACACACACACTCACACACACTCACTCACACACACACACGTACGTACACACACACACTCACTCACACACACACACTCACACACACACGCACGTACACACGTACTCACACACACACATACACACACACACTCATCCTCACAGCTACTTTTACACCTCAGACAGGAAACACTTTTATTTTTAGATCAGTTCACTACATGAAATGTGATCAAACAGAATCAGTGATGGACTGTAAACAGGTGGAGCCTCTGCTTTATACCACACTCACACACACGCACACACACACACAGCAGATATCTGCAGGCCATCCCACAAATACCCAGAATGCCCTGGGGAGGGATCAGGTGTCCTGCAGACAGGGGGCAGCTTCTATTACACACACACACACACACACACACACACACACACACACACACACACAGACTCACACACTCTCAGCCATCTGGTGATGTGTCTCCCCCTGAGGCTGCAGAAAACTGTGTGTGCGTGCGTGCGTTCTGCCCTGTGATTGGTTAACCAGTGTGTCTAATGTGTGATGTCAGCATTTTCGTTCAGTCTTTGCTCCTCAGTGTATTTTCTGTCAGACATAAATGAGAATCAGCTTTAAAAATATTAAAATATGCTGAATTCAATAATCAGAGTATTTCTGTTGCCTCCACACAGCAGCTAACAGTGCTAACACCGCTAACTGTGCTAACACCGCTAACTGTGCTTACACCGCTAACAGTGCTAACACCGCTAACTGTGCTAACACCGCTAACAGTGCTAACACCGCTAACTGTGCTAACACCGCTAACAGTGCTAACACCGCTAACTGTGTTAACACCGCTAACAGTGCTAACACCGCTAACTGTGCTAACACCGCTAACAGTGCTAAGAACGGTTAAAGTGCTGACAGGGTTAACCCTACCCCACCATTTCTTTACATAGACAATAGTTGTTTGAAGAAGACTTGAAACTAGAGATTGAGACATAAACTCATGTTTCCAATGTACAACAAGCTAACAACATGCTCACAAAAAGCTACAACTAGCTCAGATCACACTAAAACATACTGACAACAAAGAAACAAGTTGCTAACATGCTAAAAGAAGCCGACTATAAAAAACAATTGAATAACAAGTTAACAGCAAGGTACAACAAGCTTGAACATGCTAACAACATATATTTAACAATTAAATGAAGCATCTCAATTCACATCAATTTAATAAGAGTCAGAGTCAGAAACTCTTTCATGACATTTAACAAGCTCAAACAAAGCTAGCTGTCGCTAAGAGCTAATACTGTGTAGGATCACTGTTTGACTCAGGATTTATACATAACCCAACGTTTCACCTGGAGCAATAAGACAATAAGGCATCATCTGTGTTGTAGGTTCCTAACCTGGTCTTACTGGCTGTCAGTCCGGAGGAGAAAGAGTCCTGGATCAACGTCCTGAACGCTGCCATCACACGAGCCAAAAACAGAATCCTGGATGAGGTACGGAGTCAGTCACTAACGACACATCTGGTGTTATCATTGTATTATAACATAATAGTGATATGTGGCACCTTTTATACCGGGGGCGTAGATTTACAAAATAAATGTAAGTTTACCTGTCGACCAACACGTTGGTTCGTTTGTCCACTCACTGTATCTTCAGGGTTAATGGATGAAACGCCGTCTAGTTTTTTCTGGAGGTTTGGTTTGGAAGGTTTTTAATTGTCGTTAACAAATCTGCGTGTTGGTCCGTCTCTCAACACTGTCTGACTTCCTGTCTGTGGCCCGTTGGTTCCCACTGAAGACGATGTTTAAAAAACACAAGTATATAGTTTCATGAGTAATGTCCTAAATCAGCTGCTCGCTGTCGTTTTGCATTTGTTGGGAACTATTTTCAGCGGCGGATTAATCTGCATGTGCTTTAACAGTTCCTGTAATCTGTTTCCATGGAGTCCGTTTTTTAACCCGTATTTGCATTTAAATGATCTGTGAGTTTCAGCTCCAGCTGCTGACTCATCATGAACCTTCAGCTCTGGTTGAGGTCGATGGTGACAAGTGAATTATATTTGAGATGTCTTCGTGTGTGATTGTTAGACAGCAGTATTCTCTTTTATTTCAGCATCCTCAGCGACACGGTAACAGGAAGTGTGTCAGAGCGCTCAAACAGCAGCTGGTCAACGTTTTCCACCAGTCAATAGTCTGATCAGTGGTCTGATCAATGGTCTGATCAAAGGTCTGATCAATGGTCTGATCAAAGGTCTGATCAATGGTCTGATCAATGGTCTGATCAACGGTCTGATCAACGGTCTGATCAATGGTCTGATCAATGGTCTGATCAATGGTCTGATCAACGGTCTGATCAACGGTCTGATCAATGGTCTGATCAATAGTCATTCTGAGGTTTGTTGTTTACAGGTGACAGTAGGAGGTTTGTTTGTTGTTTACAGGTGACAGTAGGAGGTTTGTTTGTTGTTTACAGGTGACAGTAGGAGGTTTGTTTGTTGTTTACAGGTGACAGTAGGTTTGTTGTTTACAGGTGACAGTAGGTTTGTTTGTTGTTTACAGGTGACAGTAGGAGGTTTGTTGTTTACAGGTGACAGTAGGAGGTTTGTTTGTTGTTTACAGGTGACAGTAGGAGGTTTGTTGTTTACAGGTGACAGTAGAAGGTTTGTTTGTTGTTCACAGGTGACAGTAGGAGGTTTGTTTGTTGTTTACAGGTGACAGTAGGAAGTTTGTTTGTTGTTTACATGTGACAGTAGGAGGTTTGTTTGTTGTTTACAGGTGACAGTAGGAGGTTTGTTGTTTACAGGTGACAGTAGGAAGTTTGTTTGTTGTTTACATGTGACAGTAGGAGGTTTGTTTGTTGTTTACAGGTGACAGTAGGAGGTTTGTTGTTTACAGGTGACAGTAGGAGGTTTGTTTGTTGTTTACAGGTGACAGTAGGAGGTTTGTTTGTTGTTTACAGGTGACAGTAGGAGGTTTGTTGTTTACAGGTGACAGTAGGAGGTTTGTTTGTTGTTTACAGGTGACAGTAGGAGGTTTGTTGTTTACAGGTGACAGTAGAAGGTTTGTTTGTTGTTCACAGGTGACTGTAGGAGGTTTGTTGTTTACAGGTGACAGTAGGAGGTTTGTTTGTTGTTTACAGGTGACAGTAGGAGGTTTGTTGTTTACAGGTGACAGTAGGAGGTTTGTTTGTTGTTTACAGGTGACAGTAGGAGGTTTGTTGTTTACAGGTGACAGTAGAAGGTTTGTTTGTTGTTCACAGGTGACTGTAGGAGGTTTGTTGTTTACAGGTGACAGTAGAAGGTTTGTTTGTTGTTTACATGTGACAGTAGGAGGTTTGTTTGTTGTTTACAGGTGACAGTCGAAGACTCTCAGCTGTCTCATCTGACTCGAGATCGAGTGAAGATTCCTCACAACCGACGGCTGCCCACCAGAGGTCACCTGCTGGCTGTGGTCAGTCTGATCCTCCTTCATCACCTCCTTACTCTCCTCGAACAGAAGCCCTTACAAAATAAAATATCTGTCATTTCAATTGAATACATCTTGGATCTTAATCCATCCACTTACTGGCTTGTTCTGGAGCTTTGGAACGCATCACACTGTCCTCCCGGACGTTTAATGACAACTTGGATGAGTTGCTCCAAACTTTCAAAGGAATCGACTGATGAAGACCGTGTAATAAAAGTAAAACGCTCCAGAACAAGCAAAGGAAGTAAGAGGACCTTGAGTTGAGATTATTTCAGATCGTATAAACTGAGGTATTGATGTTCTGATCTTCCTCCTCTCGGTCTGTCAGGCCTCCTCCTCCTCAGACGGGATGCTGACTCTGGATCTGATCCAGGAGGAGGACGCTCCGTCTCCCTTGGGAGCCAACGGCTGCGACAGGTTCAGGGACGACTCGGACAAAACGCCGTCCCACCTCAGTCCGGACTGTCCCAGGTCCAAAACCGACGGCGCTCTCTCCGCCAGAACCGCCGAGGCTTCTGGGAAATCCCAGAGTCTTCCCCGGGAGGTAGCAGTGGTGTGGGAGCAGACGGACCAGACCCCCCAGCCGGGAAAACCCCTGACGCCGGCGGAGAAAAACCGCTGTGCCTCCATGGACGAGATCCTGACGCACTCGGAGACTAAAGTCGCTAAGAACAAAACAGCTGCGCTGAGCGGAACCACGGCGCCCATCAGCCGGCTGCAGGAGCTGATCAGCCAGAAACTGGAGAAGACGGAGCGACTGCTGACGGAGGTGCGGGTGGAGGGGGAGGCCGGGGAACGGGGGAGGATGAAGGGGAAGGAGTCGACTGAAGCTGAGAGACTCCTGAGGGAGGCGGCGGCAATGTGGAGTCAGGCTCAGGAGGTGCTGGAGGAGGTGAAGGAGCTGAGGGCGTTATACCGACAACTGGACTCCTCCTCCCCCCTACCCCCCTCCAACAGCACCAAACTAAACCCAGACCGGAAGAGCCTCATGTGAGCCCCACGGACTCCCTCTGGTACGAACAGGTCAAGACCGGTCTGGTCCAGTAAAGACCAGAAACTGAACTTCTGCTTTTGCTTGTTGGACTTCAGACAAAGCTGCTGAGAACTGGATCAACCACTTTTAAATTATTAGGAAACATTCAGGTTTTTATTTCCGGGTGTCAGGAGGGACCAGGACTGTCGGATACAGCTCAGTGCTGAGGGGCACAACAAACATCTTCCCCACAGAAACAGTTTGTAGCATAAATTATACTCAAGTCACGTCATTTGGAAGTATCCTTAAACCCTTTGCCAGGCTTTGAAAATTCATTAAAGTCTCTTTTTGGTTGCACAAACACTTGAGGTACTTTTAACAAAAGAAAATGTGCCAAGACAAAGAGTTCAGAGACAAAGAGTTCAGAGACAAAGAAAAACCGTCCCTTTGAACCTTTTTATTTTGGTTTTATGAATATTCGTGAATCTAAACTAGATGAAGTTATATTTCGGCTGGACATGAAGACGAAACAGCTGCCGGTACGAATGCAGGGTCAATGATGTTTGAAGGAGTATGTCTTGAATCCTGTGGAGGTCGGAGGTGAAGAGCTTCAGGACTCTGAAAGTGACGGTAGATTCATTCCTGGTGTTTCACATCGTACAAACTACTGTGTTGGAAGCAGACTGAAGTCCTCTTCCAATTTGACTCAGATTCTGGTTTTGTTCAGGTCCACCTGAGGATCAGGTAGGAAAGACACAGACCCTTTCCAGGTACAAGTTTTTGGACCTTTAAAGACCTCCAGACGAGGACAATCGTATACTATGCACGAATGAAGAGCCAACAGCAGGAGCCAGTTCACCTCAAACTCTTCTTCTTCTTCTTCCTGAATGTAAATGTTCTCTGAGACTCTGGAGGCCACGGTGAACCAGCAGGTGGATCCTGTAGTGTCAGCTGTAAACATTTGACAAGAACTAGACTGATGTTTGAATCCAAACACCCAAATCCTCAAACACCTGAAACATACTTGATTCGACCCAACATGACCAGATCGATTTGATTGTTCGTCTCTTCAGATCAGGACCAGCTGCACTCTGAACGAGGAGCTAACGAAGCTAACAGAGCTAACGGCTATAGAGAAACTAATGTCAAACTAAAGCAGTCAATCTGAAACTTTGATTAAATTACAATGAAAACAATCAAAAGGAAAAACAGTTGGCTAACTAACATGACAGCTGTGCAACATGGTAAAGTTACGCTAATGTTAGCTAGCTAGCTAGTTTAAGCCGACTCATTGTGTACAAATTGGTAGTTTGTGGTGAATATCTGTAGCTGATGAGCTAACCAAGCTAAAAGCTTGCAGGCTCACATTAACAAGCTTACATTGTCAAGCTAATGTAGCAGTTAAGAAGCTAACAACTAAAGAGAAACTAATGAAGTCAATGTGAAACATTACATTCCAGTCATTTAGCGACTTACAATTCAGATTCCATCACATTTCTACACCGTAGGCTCAGCTACGGGAGCAGTTTTTGGGGTTAAGTGTGTTCAAGGATACATCGACATGCGACTAGCGGAGCCGGGGATCGAACCGCCGATCCTCTGATTGAAGGACGGCCCTGCTCCTCACTTACCCACAGTCGCCCTTTGGCCTTTCGCAACTTTGATTAAGTCACAATATTAAATCACAATGAAAACAATCAAAAGGAAAAAACTAATGGACATGTTAGCTGTGCAACAAGGGAAAGTTATCACTAAACACTGCTGGACGCTATTCAGCTAGCTAATAGCTAGCTATTAGCTAGCTGAATAGCGTCCAGAAGATAGCGGAAAATAAAAAGAAGACAGAGCTTTTAAAGTTTTTATCTCGTCTACACAAAAGGATAATTTGTTGAAACAGGATTTTAAAATAATCATTATTATTATTTCAAGATGTTTATTTAGGTAATTTCTCATAATTTTTACTTTTTACGCCACGTTTCTCAAACCATGACAGATTTTATTTTATTTTTTTCAGCGTCTTACAGTTCTGATTCTGTCAAGAAGAACAATGAAACTCGTTGAAGTTATTAAAAACTGGATGAAATGAACTGGAAGTCATGTATGCGCAGCGTACGTAACTGTGATTAAAGGCAGGTTTCCTGCTCAGAGGCACGTCGGCAGCTCACATGACACATTTAATACGACCGGACACGACGGTCGCTGCGTCCCAAAATAAAAGAGTTCACTTGCAAATAAATGGCTGCACATCAACTAATTTCAATAGGTTTAAATGTGACAGATGCTGCTCAGTTAAAGCTGCGTTTCACTCTGACGAGCTTTTGAGAATTAAACGGTTTATTCTTCGTGAATTGGCCCCTCAGAGTTTTACTGGAAGATTATTTTTGTATATAACATTCAGACTTTTGTACTTTTACAGCTTCCTGCTTGTTTCTGTTGACTTCGTGAGGATGAACATAGAAAACTAAATTTGGTTTCACAGATTTAACGACAGATTCTTCAACTTAACGTTTTTAACTTTGTGAGAAAAGAAATGAAGGAATCTGACGTTTGGGCAGAAGATTCTAGTTAAAGTGAGTTTAAATGCAACACGTCTCCAGTTCACCGGTTCACGAGGAATAAAATCCACTCGATGCGTTTGTTCGGTGATGAAACTCTGAATGTAAACGGGTTGTTGTCTTTTCCTTTGATTATTATGTATTCTAATTATTCTTGCATTATTGTTCGCTGTACACTTATGAATTCAATGTTAAACAGTTTCTTCATTTTAACTCAGAAGACAATACGATAAAATGAAAATGCTGATTGGATTGTTGCACTTTACTTTTGATGATCAGTTTAGTAATGGCCCCTGTGGGCTTCCATACTTCTCTCAGTTGATGAATGTTTTCACTGATGTGTTCCTTTGATTGTCTTCCCTCACTATTGATCTTCCCCGTTTGTCTCTGTGGCACCCAGAGGGGATGATGGGAGATGTAGTCCAGCAGTGACGTGAAGCTGATCGACTCATGTGCTAAAAATAAAAACCTGCAAACTGAACCTGGATCAGTGCTGTCTGCTGTTTCTCTATTATCTGTGTTGGTCCGTCTCTCAACTCGGTCCGACTTCCTGTCTGCGTCTCGTTGGTTCCTACTGAAGACGTTTAATCAAAACAGGAGGAACTGTTGGGCTTCTTTCTCATTTCTCGATTCATTTCCTCGCCTCCTCGCCGTTAAAAGCCTCATTTTAAAGCGACGGGAATTTAGTTTGAGGTTCGTCACAGCTGATCAGCTGTTTGTTGTGTAGTTACACTCAGGAGACAACCTTCTAAAAGTGAAGCCAAAGCTTCATGTGTTAAAGCTGCATTCTCTCTAGTGTCCACCAGGGGGCGACTCCTCTGGTTGTATAGAAGTCTATAGAAAATGACTCTACTTCTCTCTTGATTTATTCCCTCAGTAAACATTGTAAACATGAGTTTATGTCTCAATCTCTAGTTTCAAGTCTTCTTCAATACAGCATGATGTTCATTTAGTACATGATGGTCCATTTAGAGTCACACAGACCATAAAGCAGGGGATGCTTTAGGGCGGGGCTACACGCTGATTGACAGGTCTCTACCAGAGACGTATACGGCGTCTCTACGTCTCCTCCTCAGTCCATATATGGTCACTTCCTGTTCACTGGTTGATAAAAATTAAAAAAAGATGGCGACGGACAAACCGCTGAACTGAAGGGATCTGATGTCACACACACACACACACAATGTGATATGAATGTTCTTATCGATATAATAATGATTTCACTTTCATCAGATCTACATTCACTCTGTTGGGGACTACTTTCAGCGGCGGATTGATCCACATGTAGTGTTGATGGTCTCGTCAACAACGCTTAATGTGCAAACGAGATGCAAAACGCTAAAAGTTGTTTTGATGGCCACTGAGCAGCCAGGTGTGTGCGCACAGGTGCAAGGGGGCGGAGCTTAAACAGCTGCTGCAGTGAATCAGCAGTTCTCTGATTTGTTTGTTAAAGTCTCATTTAAACAAATCACTCACGCTCGCACGTTGAGTTGCTCTGCGGCGCCACCGTGTGGTGAGAACATGAACCGCTGTCCAAACTAAACATTGATGTACTTGTGATTTATGTATTCTGGGTAATACTTTGAGTATTATTTACACTGGAATGCTGGAGATCAATAAAGTTTTATTCAAACATTAATTTTGTTTAAATAACTTTAAATTCATGTTTCTTTCCTCAGAACTGAAGAAGAGATTATTATTAATCTATTAATAGATTATCGTTCTGCAGAAAATACTAATATTTATATATTTTCTTTATTGAAAGACGAAACGTTGACATTTAATTTGTTTTTATTGAAAAACACTCGATACAGAAACGCAAGAAGAAGAACACAGAGACCACTTCACTTCTATTTACAGAGACCAGGGGGGTCAGGACGCACAGAGACCAGGGGGGGGTCAGGACGCACAGAGACCAGGGGGGGGTCAGGACGCACAGAGACCAGGGGGGGGGGGGGGGGGGTCAGGACCCACAGAGACCAGGGGGGGGTCAGGACGCACAGAGACCAGGGGGGAGTCAGGACCCACAGAGACCAGGGGGGGGGGGGTCAGGACCCACAGAGACCAGGGGGGGGTCAGGACGCACAGAGACCAGGGGGGTCAGGACCCACAGAGACCAGGGGGGGACATTTTAAGACAAAGACCTCCCAGAGTGCACTGCTGCCACATGGATCAGAGAGCTGAGACTCATGGGTAATGTAGTCCTAACAGTCACAGATCAGACTACAGCAGAAAGAGATCAGACTCTGAGGTTCTGGTTCTGGTCAAACTGTGGGATCATTGATGTCTGTTCTTCAAGAGACGTGAACAGGAAGTAGAACATGAGATCAATAAGACACCTGAAGCATCCAGAGAGGACAGAAGTAAAAGTACAACAGTACCTCATGATATCACAGTACGTCTGAGCCGTTTGTGTATTTGTACACTATTGGTACTTCAATGTGTCACAAAACTTCACATTCTGTCAAATAAATGTAAAAATCTGCAGAAGAACAAGAAAGTATTTAATTTAAACATAAAAATGGAAATACTCAAGTACAAGTACCTCCAACAGTACTTCAGTAAAAGTACTGATCACGTCTTGTTAATCAGAGCGGTTGTAAATAACGTTTTCAGACTCGTGAAAAATAAAACGTCCGGTTTCCTCCAACGCAGACCTGTGATCTGATACAAGTGATCCTGAACCTGTCCGTCTGTGGGGTCAGAGGTCACTGAGGGGGAGGGGGGGGTTATTCATCATCATCATCATCGTCGTCGTCGTCCTCGCCGTCCTCGCCATCTCTCTTCCTCTTCTCCCCCTGAACATCTGCACCGTCCACATCTGGGAGACAAAAGAAGGAAAAAAGATTTTCAAAATTAAAGAGACTCTTTAAATATCAGATTTTCAGAATAAAGTCAAGTTTAAAAAAAAAGGTATAAAATAAATATTAGAAGAAGACTTGAACGACATGAGAAGAAAAACAAAGGAGCTGTGCTGTCGTTGAGCATCATGGTCTTCCTCGTGTGAGGAAGGTCTGAAACTCACGACACAAACACGTCACGTTAAATAATAAAAATAAATAAATAAATCCACGAAACACTAATTATTTAAACAAATGCAAATATTTAACTTTTCACTAAATAATTTATAATTTCTTCTGAGATTTTTTAACCGTGTTGCAGATTGAAGAGTCAAACCTTTCAAAATAAAACAACTCAGACTCGCAGAGTTTAAAACACATACCTCCATCTTCCTCGTCCTCCTCTTCCTCCACATAGTCTCCATCGTCTTCCTCGTCCTGAGAGGAAGAACAATGAATGAGCGATGAAGAGCGCCGCCCGGTGGCCACAGAGAGGAACAACAGCTCCTCAACTCACCTGGATCCCCTCCTTCATCAGGTAGGAGAGGCCGACCTCGTCCTCCTCTTCCTCAGAGCTGTCAGCGTCCTCTTCTTCATCATCGTCATCGTCTCCAGGTGGACCAGCTTCATCTTCATCATCGTCTGAAACAAAACGTCCTCACTTCAGTTACACTATGATGCCTTCAGGCTCTGCTCAGTGAACACGAGTACTGGCTGAAGGTTCATTATCACGTTATCAGGATGTGTTCACATGTCATCTGTAAAATGTAGTTTTGGTGATAAACTAGAATAAATCCAGTAGTTTGAAGGAGATGTTTTCACGTTAATATAAAACAGATATTAGAGATGAATTATGATGTTTAACTTCATAACACGAGCTCTAAGCTCATTATTATACTTCATTGACAACAATTATAAAGGATACAAGGATTATAAAAATAGAATATATTATATAACAAAGTAAAAGGAAATATTATTAAATATTTAGTTCATTGAAAACTTTATCTGATTAGAAAACATGTTAAATGAAAACCGGTAATAAAACGCAACACTCAGCGTATCGTGAGAATATCGTACCGTCACTTTAAATATGGTGTTAACATTGTGAGGGCCCCCCCCCCCCCCCCATTCTGACCCACAATCCTTTGCACAGCAGTACGGTCTCTGACTGTACAGTCACTGCTCGTCTGTTTCTAACACTGACGTCCAGCAGCACGAGTCACTTCCTGTAACGCAGGTCAGGGGCCAAATCCCAACGGCCCCCCTGAGCCCTCAGACCCTGAACCCTGAGCCCTCAGACCCTGAACCCTGAGACACTGAACCCTCAGACCCTGAACCCTCAGACCCTGAACCCTGAGCCCTCAGACCCTGAACCCTGAGACACTGAACCCTCAGACCCTGAGCCCTCAGACCCTGAACCCTCAGACCCTGAGACCCTGAACCCTCAGACCCTGAACCCTCAAGGACTCACTGAGTGTCCTGGTGAGTGGGTGAGTGTGAGAGGCTGAGGGCTTGAGATGGTGTGAATATGAACGGGACAGCCCTTTGCTGCAACATATCACGTTACCATGACAACAACATAAATATGATGTATAACTGTGTATTTGTTGTACTTTGTGCTCCTGATGTGAACGTCTTCAGGCTCTTTCCTCACATGATGAGATCTAACTTCACATCATCTATTTACTCGTTTTTGTCAAAACAGCTTCAATGACTAAATCAAATGTTTGATGAATAAATAAATAAATATCTGATTTCATGTTTATTTTTCGTTCCATCTTTAACCCTTAATGTTTCTGAGTACATGTATTATGACAGGCTGAACACGTGATCCGTCCTCTTTGTTCACGTCTCCATGCTCCACTGGTTACCCCGTGTTTAACGTCACATTGCAATGAATTGTGGGTAATTCCCTTCGGCTAAGCCAGCACCATGCTGACTTACAGTAAGGGTTCATAAAGGCCTCAACATGTCTGCCAGAGCCTCAAACACTCGGTGACGTGACAGACAGAACTAAACCCTCACGGACTTGGTGGGTTGTCACGATACCAGAATGATGACTTGGATATGATACCTGCCACAAGTATCACGATACCGATACTTACGATGCGATACCAGAATTCGATAGAATACCACAAATACAATAGGATGCCGGTATATTGATCTATAATAATAAATAAAACATCTGTACGGTTCCTTTTTTACCAGCTGGTTCCTGCCCAGCTTTCTGAACACTTAACAAATGGCATTAATATTAATATGAGCCTACAGCGAGATATTAATAAACTACAAGGAGCCATGATCGCTGCTGCTCTGCTGCCTGTCTGTGGGAGTGTGGGGGGGGGGGGGGGGAGACAATGCTTCATTTACTGCATCGTGAGTTTGATGTTTTCACTTCATATTTTATCTTAATTCATGGAATAATTATTTTTCCTTCACTAAAAATAACAATTAGCTGAAGATCCAGCAGCATGGAGCCATGTTGCCTGAATGGTGTTTAATTTAGTGCACGTGCGTGTGCATGTCGACCTCATGATCTCAGGCTTGTTGTCAGACGAGGCTGCGGCTCCTCGTGTTCGCTGCATGGTGAGCTTGGGGGTGTTGATGCTGACCCGCCTTCTTTGAGCTCTTGAAGGTCGGGTGTCTGTCTGAAAGGTGCTTTGTCGTGTTCGACGTGTTGGTCACTTGGTCTGAAGCACGTTTCAGACGGGTCTCTGCAGGTCAGTTTCCTTCACTGTCTGCAATACAGCCAAAGCACTTCAGACGACACTTCTGCCATCTTGTTTCAACAAGCCGAGGACGGTCGGTAAAAGCTCGTGCACGTCTCCCTGTGATCACGCTGTGAGTGGGCGCTGGGAAGCCCCGCCCCCTTGCAGTCAATGCCTGCAGGCAGCGTGACAGGGAGCGGAGCAGCGAGTCGCTCTGATCGCGCTATTTTAATAAAGTAATAAAATATGCAAAATCGTATCGTTTTTAACGGACAGGTGCCGCGGTACCTTTGTAGTATCGATACACCGTGCAACCCTTGGTGGGAGCGCCTCATAGTCCGTGAGGGGGACGTTGGGATCGGGCCACTGTTTCTCAGCCGCCTGCGTCACTTTCTACATTCCCCCTGGAAACACTTCCTGCTAAACGCGGCCTCACCGTTGTCGGCCTCTGAGTCCGGCACCTCGTTGTCCTCCTGGTCGTAACCGTCGAGGAACGTGAGCTGAGGCAGCAGCTCGAAGACGCCCTCCGTGTAGTCGTCCAGCGTGGACACCTCACAGCTGTACAGGTACAGACTCCTCAGGTTCTTCAGGTTCTGCTGCAGAACACACGAGGAAAGGTTCTGACCGGAGATCAGACAGGCCGCGTCGCACGCCGACACGGAACACACAATAAACACACAGCAGGAGTCACCTGACGTGTGACATCACAGAAACTCACCAGCGTCTCGATGCTGCTCAGCTCTTTGATCTTGTTCCCACTCAGGTTCAGAGACGTCAGGTCGGGACATTTCTCCACCAGCGTGTCCAGACCTCCTGAGATGATGTTATCACTGACCTCCAGCTGCAACACACACACACACACACACACACACACACACACACACACACACACACACACACACACACACACACACACACACTTCATTGAGTCAGTGTACAGGAGAAAGGAACCAAAGAAAAAGACAAACGTGAGGCAGAAAGCAGAGAGTAAAAATAGCGGCACAGTGATGCATTGTGGGAACAGGAAGTGTGGAGGCCGACCTTGCGTAGTTTGGGGAGTTTGGGCAGCTTGGAGAGCGACGAGAGGCCGACGTTCACCATGCTGAGGATCTCCAGCTCCGTGTACTCGTCCGTCAGACCTTCCACCTCTCCGTCACTGGAGCGACAGTTCTCCACCACCAGCTCCACCACCTGACCACAACAACAGGTCATGTGACCACATCATCACACACACACACACACACACACACACTCAGTCATGAGGAGCCAGAAGCTTTGTCTTGTAGTTCAGACAATGATCATCAGTTAGGCGGCTTCTTCTTCTTCATACTTTCAGCTACAGACACCACTTACACTTTCAGATGTTGAGAAAACCCTGAGCAATTACTTTTAGTGGTTTAATACCTGGACCAGAACTACATGTAGACTCCAGAGTATCTTTAAAAACCTGGACTACATTCATAAATATGTGGTATTACAAGAAATAAACATTTGTAAATTATGTATTTGTAAAAACGTGTTTTATTTTGAGACCAAAACAGAGAAAAACGTTCATGTTTCAGATCACAACAGCAGGGAGTGACTCATCCTGTCTGACAAATACTCTTTGATGAACTCCCAGCGTGCATGTGAGAGTGACACATATACACACATACACACACATACACACACACACACACACACACACACACAGCTGCTGTCTGCGCGCGCATTCACCCACCGATGACCATCTGTCGGTCGGACACACCGACTCTTTATAGATACACCCCGCGTGCCAGACTCCCTTCAGAAAAGAGCAGTTTGTAGAATGTTGTTTACATCACCAACACACAGCGGGCGGGCGGGAACCGCAGGACCAACTAGTTCAGATTGATAATCTAAACTAGTGTACTGTTGCTGGGTTTAGTGTGAGGAATAGTAGAAACGGTTTAACGTGTTTGACTTATAACCGAGTAAACGTAGAAGCTGCAGATTTAAGAATGGAGTCTGGTTCAACGCGCCATTTTTTTAGGGTTCAAAATGTCACTAATAAAATCTCAACGTCCTCTTCGCGCGTAATGTTTATTTTTATTTTTTAGCGTCTATATTTTTAGGCTCCGGGTCTCGAGCCTCCATCCGGGTCCTCCTGTAAATAACGTGACCGGTTAAACGATGATGGTGTAAGTTAGTTGAGGTTTACTCACCTCCGCTGGGCTTCTGTTGCGCAGCTCTGAGCTGATCCTCTTCTTCATCTCCATGTTGTGAGTCCGAGCAGATAATAATAAAATAAAAACCTCCGAAACAGAAGATGAACGGCTCTCTGCGCGTCTTCCTCCAGAAGCTATCAGGCAACAGAGAACTAAACCGCCATGTTCGCTCGCGCCCGACCTCCACGCCGAGACCACGCCCCCTTGTATAATGAATATTCATGTTTTCAGACGCTGCTCTCCCATTGGTTTGATGATGAGCCACTCGTTGAGCCCCTCCCACAACAGCTCATTATGCAAGACTCTTCTCAACGATTGGTTATAACCGCCGAGGCGTTACTTCGTTGTAACCAATGAGAAGGCGAACATGAAACATTTAAACTTTAGACACGCCCACTCTTTGTCCTCATTGGCGCGGTATTTCACTGACGCCTTCAGTTCATAAATAACAACAAGTATAAATGTATATTATCTTTACTCTGCAATGTGAACATTTAAGATGTTTTTATGATTATATTATATTGGTTTAACACCCTGGTACTGCAGGTAGTAGTTGTAGGATAATGAATAGTGATAGCAGTACAAGTATCAGTATAGTGATAGTACTGCAGGTACTAAAATATAAATAATTCTGAGCTTCTGATTCTAAACAAGAAGGAAAATAAAGACGCTGAAGATGATTTTTTTTATAAGAAAACTTTTATTTTGAATAAACAGCAGATTTTACAGTTAGACCCTTTCAGTATAAAAGCTTTTAGAATATAAAAATATCACAATAAAAATTAAAAAAAGATGAGAGAAAAAACAAACTGAAGACAGAATAAATAATCTGACAGAGTAAACAGGATGTGATGTCATCAAGGGCAGGAAATTAATCTTTGGTAAAAAACTATTAAAAATAAATAACCAATAAAGAAACAATGACATCACTCTGTGGAAAATGGAACAGCTGATTCTGGCAGGTACTTTTAAAAATATATATATTTTTAATGTTTTCCAGTTTTTAAAAGGTCAGTTCACCCAAACTACTAAACACTGGTTTAGAAACCATGCAACAGGTGAGACCAGGACTTCACAAGGTCCAGATCTCAGGTTTCATCAACATAAAGACGTCCTGATGATGAGACGCACTGTGACGAATAACAGGAAGGAGCCCTGAGGGAAGATACTGGACCGGTGCAGATACTGGACCAATGCAGATACTGGACCGGTGCAGATACTGGACCAATGCAGATACTGGACCGGTGCAGATACTGGACTAGGGCCCACAAAGCTTCACCAAAACCAGTTAAACATCTCTACATATCTTCTCTTCTTTTTTTAAAAGTAATTTGGGTCATTTGTATACTTTTTATTACAGACAGAAGACAGGAAGTGAGGGAGGTGAAGTCGCCATCAAACCTAAAGTGAGTTTTAAAACTCGAAGCAGCCGTGCAGAGAAATACTGAGAAGGTTTACTGCTTTATAAAGTCTTCTTCAATACAGCATGATGTTCATTTAGTACATGATGGTCCATTTAGAGTCACACAGACCATAAAGCAGGGGATGCTTTAGGGCGGGGCTACACGCTGATTGACAGGTCTCTCCTCCTCAGTCCAGATATGGTCACTTCCTGTGCTAAGAAACAAGATGGCGACGGACAAAATGACGAACTTGAGTCTTCAAACGTTCACAAACCAACGAGAGACATCATGACGACGACTAATTCACATATTGAAATTCACAATCTTTGGTTGAAGAAGCCGAACTTTAAACTGCAGATAGTGAGGGGGGGGGGCTACTAATGATTCATCTATTCATCACTTACCCTGCGGGTAGCTGCAGGTCTTTGGATCTGGACAATAATGAATAAACCGGTGAACTGACCCTTCAATGCTGGTAACCATGGAAACTCATTTGACTGACAGGAGAGAAGTGATGCTGGCTGATTGTCTGAAGCCTTTCTGAACCGAACCAATGAGCTGCGGCGCGTGGGCGGAGCTTATGAACCCCCGACAAGGAGGCGGTGTCGGGGTTTAGGTGACGTCTCCCGAAAGGCTTTGTCTCTTGGCCGATTGGCCGTCCCGTGAACTAAACCCCGCCCACCTTGCAGCCCCACAGGTGAAGCCCACCTGTGTCAGAGGGCATGGTCTCGCGGCGGCAGCGCGTGCAGCACCTGGTCGAGCAGCTGCAGCGCTCGGTGCAGGTGGACCTCCAGCCAGCAGGGCGTGTCCTTGATGCTCTGACGCGGGTAGTCGCACCCCCAACCTTTAACGAAGCTCAGCCGCACGATACACAACCGACGCAAGTCGTCCACACCGAGACCTGCTGAACACACACCTGGAGGGAGACAGGAAGTCACACCTGCACTCAGCACATCTGGGCTCAGAGAGACAGACAGGGAGAGAGAGAGAGAGAGAGAGAGAGAGAGAGAGAGACAGAGAGAGAGAGAGACAGAGAGAGAGAGACACAGCGACAGACAGGGAGAGAGAGAGAGAGACAGAGGGAGAGAGAGAGAGAGAGAGAGAGAGAGACAGAGGGAGAGAGAGAGAGAGAGAGAGAGAGAGACAGAGGGAGAGAGAGAGAGAGAGAGAGAGACAGAGAGACAGACAGAGAGAGAGACAGAGAGAGAGAGAGACAGAGAGAGACAGAGAGACAGACAGAGACAGAGAGAGAGCGAGAGAGAGAGAGACAGAGAGAGAGAGAGCGAGAGAGAGAGAGAGCGAGAGAGAGAGAGAGACAGAGACAGAGCGAGAGACAGAGAGAGAGAGAGAGAGAGACAGAGAGAGAGAGAGAAAGAGAGAGAGACAGACAGAGACAGAGAGAGAGAGAGAGAGAGAGCGAGAGAGAGACAGACAGACAGACAGAGAGAGAGACAGAGAGAGAGACAGAGAGACAGAGAGAGAGAGAGAGAGAGAGACAGACAGACAGAGAGAGAGAGCGACAGAGACAGAGAGAGAGAGAGACAGAGAGAGAGAGAGAGAGAGAGCGAGAGAAAGCGAGAGACAGCGAGAGAGAGACACAGAGACAGACAGACAGTCAGACAGGTGATACTCACTGACTGCAGGGGCGATCCCCCCCACGCTGTTCGGCCCGGGAATCGCACCGACAACCGCTGCTGCCTGAGTCACCACCTCTGCCTGAGCTGCTGCTGCCTGCTGCTGCATCTGTCTGTGACACTGCCTCAGGTCGAACACCTGGAGAGACAGACAGGTGAGAGACAGACAGGTGAGAGACAGCAGGTGAGAGACAGACAGGTGAGAGACGTCGCTAACATACTAAACCATCAGAGAGATGACTCTCTGTTGGGCTTCTATTCTTCTTCTTATTGTAGCATTAAAGCACGGTGGAATTAGCAAACTAACTAGCGGACGGCTGGCTACCGAGCTAGCCTGCTAATTCCACGGTGCTTTAATGCTTTAATGCTACACTGGTTACAGAAAATGATCCAAAAAAAGTTGTGAGTTATCTGGCGACAGCAATGTTCATGTCTTTGTCCAGATCTGTTGCTGAACAGCAGAGAGTCATCTGCATAGCGACACACTCACCTTGATGTACGCTCCGGGGTAGATCTTGTGGACTCCGTCTCCAGGTGCTCGGCCCGCTTCGCGGTCCAGGTACAAGCTCTGGACAAACACCGGGTGGTCACTAAGGCAACGCATCCAGATGTCCCCCTCTCCCCGACACTCCAGCTGAACTCCCCGACCGATGTGGAGCCTGCAGGGAAACAAGACGCAGAAGAAGAACGAGCCGTGTGAGTTTCAAACTGCTGACATTACACCTCCTGGTACTGGTACTGGTGGGAGTGGTACTGATGGGACTGGTTACCTGGCTCGGTGGCTGGAGGCGGTGCGGTGGACATTACTCAGCTGTCCCAAACAGAAACGGTCTCCTCCTGAAGGGTCGACGTAACCGTCCACCGTGACCAGAGGACAGCTGGACTGGACCTTAAACATCTCCCCGACCTGAACGTCCAACTCAAAGTAAGAGATGGAGCACCAGAACTCTGGACCTGAGGGACAAAATGAGACAGGGGGGACATAGTGAGATAGTCAAACAGAGACAGAGAAGTGAGAACATTCTTGGACAGAGTGGGTACCTGGGTGGTTGGACACAGGTTGTGGATACGGAGCCGTACTGTGGTGGTGTGACCCTGCAGGAACAAACATTTAGACTCAGTATAATTTACCACTGAACAGTACAACAGTAAGGTACTACTACTGCAGTACTTCAGTTTGATATTGTTCATGATGTCATACAGAAGTGAGTGTTGGGGGCGTGGTGGTGTTGATGTAACGGAGGCTGCTGGTGGCTCCGCCCTCTCTGTCCTGCTGGGCTGTAGGGGGCGGGGCTATTACCTGGCCAGATGGCTGCAGAAACAAACAGGACAAAGGTCAGTATCTGTCTCATAGTACTACTGTTACTGTGGTACCACTACCACTGCTGCTACAGCTACTGCTACTACTACTATTACGATCACTACAGCCACTACTACTACGATCACTACAGCCACTACTACTACGATCACTACAGCTACTACTACTACGATCACTACAGCCACTACTACTACGATCAGTACAGCTACTACTATTACGATCACTACAGCCACTACTACTACGATCACTACAGCCACTACTACTACGATCACTACAGCTACTACTATTACGATCACTACAGCCACTACTACTACGATCACTACAGCCACTACTACTACGATCAGTACAGCCACTACTACTACGATCACTACAGCTACTACTACTACGATCACTACAGCTGCTACTACTACGATCACTACAACTACTACGATCACAACGGCTACTACTACTACGATCACGACAGCTACTACTACTACGATCACTACAGCTACTACTACTACGACAGTTCCACAACCATTCTCTGTCTCCCCTACCTGATAAAGGAAATAATTGATATCTTCTGGGTCCAGGCTACAAGGCTAATGACACCAATGACTCTCTCCAAGAAAAGTCGGGGCCCTGTATGCAGCTAGCTGTCTCAATTCCTGTCCTGCAAGTTTATAGAAAAAGAAAGGTGAGGCTGCGAAGAAACAACAGTAAACCTGCAAACTTATCAAACTTAGCATACATTCCTCGTCAGCCTGTCCAAATAAATTGGGCAAAGAAAGCTTTAACCACATTAAACTTAGCTTTATTAAATGTCAGGTCTCTGTCAGGAAAAACATTTTTAATCAATGATATTATTGTTAGGCATAAACTGGACATTTTGTTTTTAACTGAAACTTGGTTAAATCAAGATAACAGTGCAGCTGTTCTTATTGAATCAACACCTCACAACTTCAGTTTCATGAGTGAAACAAGAGCGCATAAGAAAGGAGGTGGAGTTGCTATTTTATTTAATGATTCTCTTCAATGCAAGCAGATGTCCTTTGGTCATTTTAGTTCTTTTGAATATGTGGCTCTGAATTCCACTCAAGCTTTATTCCTAAACATTTACAGACCGCCTAAATACTGTGCAACCTTCTGTGATGAGTTTACTGAACTGCTGTCTGTAATCTGTATTGATTTTGACTGTGTTGTTATTGTTGGTGATTTTAATATCCATGTTGATAATCCCCAGGACAGAGGGTCTATAGAACTATGTGGTGTCCTTGATAACTATGATCTGACTCAGCATGTGACAGGACCCACCCACAACAGGGGGCACACTCTGGACCTAATCATCGCCAAAGGTGTAAACATTTCCAAGGTTGCTGTGACTGATGTTGCACTCTCTGATCATTTCTGTGTTTTCTTTGAGAGTGCAATCTCCATGCACACAAATGTCCAAACCAAGGTTGTGACAAAGCGTTACATCTCTGAAAACACCAGTGAACTATTTATTCAGAAGTTCTCCTCCACACCAGCCCTCTCTTGCCTCTCAGTCAATGAGCTTGTAGATGGCTTCAATTTTAAAGTTAAAAATATTATTGATGCCATTGCACCCACTAAAGTGAAGGTTGTCTCGGGTAAGCAAAGATCTCCTTGGAGAAATGCTACGCTGGTCAAGATAGAGAAACGAGAGAGTCGGAAAGCTGAGCGCAGGTTCACTGTGACATCTATAAAGAGAGACTTCGCAATTATAATTTGGAACTTAGAAATGCAAGGCAGTCCTTCTTCTCTGACATCATAACCAAAAACAAGAACAATACACGCGCCTTATTTGCTACCGTCGACAGGCTAACAAACCCTCCAGTGTCGGTAGCTGCTGAGCTCCAATCCACCTGGGCATGCAATCAATTTGCCTCCTTTTTTACTGACAAAATTCAGAAAATTAGACAAGCAGTCAGTGCCTCCACACCAACCACAGGATATGTGTTGTCCCGATCTCTGAATAACATCCATTCAAATATCATGACACAATTTCATTCAATCGACCGTAGAAGCCTAGAAGACATTATACAACATCTGAAGTCATCCTCCTGCTGCTTGGATGTTCTACCAACACACTTTTTCAAAAATATTTCAAACTGCATGACCACTGATCTTTTACAAATTGTAAACACATCCCTTCTCTCAGGTGTCTTCCCACAAGCCCTAAAAACTGCAGTTATTAAACCGCTCCTAAAGAAGGCTAGTTTAGACTCCGCAACGATGAAAAATTATAGGCCAATATCAAACCTCCCATTTTTAAGTAAAATAATTGAAAAAGCGGTTTTCCAACAGCTGACCAACTTCTTGGCCGTAAATAACTGCTTTGATGTTTTCCAGTCAGGCTTTCGACAGCACCACAGCACTGAAACTGCTCTTGTTAAGGTTTTCAACGACATCCACTTAAACATAGACAATGGCAGAAGTTCAGTCTTAGTGTTACTGGATCTCAGTGCTGCATTCGACACGGTCGACCATGCCATACTCCTAGAAAGACTAAAAATCTGGGTGGGACTCTCTGGCACAGCACTTAACTGCTTTGAATCCTACTTGAAGGACCGAGAATACTTTGTGTCTGTAGCTGATTACACATCAGAGCTGACTAAAATGACATGTGGTGTTCCCCAAGGTTCAAAACTGGGGCCTCTTCTGTTCAACATCTACATGCTTCCACTAGCTCAGATTATGGAAAACAACAAAGTGTGTTATCATAATTATGCAGACGACACACAAATCTACATAACTATGTCACCAGGGGACTATAATCCCATACAAGGGCTGGGTAACTGCATTGAACACATCAACAACTGGATGTGCCAGAATTTTCTTCAATTAAACAAAGATAAAACTGAAGTAATTGTTTTTGGTACCAAGGACGAACAATTGAAAATCACCGCTCAGCTTCAATCACTGATGTTAAAACCCACAAACCAAGCCAGAAATCTAGGTGTAGTTATGGATTCAGGCCTCAACCTGAACAGTCACATCAAGACAATTACAAAATCAGCCTACTATCACCTGAAGAATATATCAAGGATTAGAGGACTTATGTCTCAACAGGATTTGGAAAAACTTGTCCACGCATTTATCTTCAGCAGACTGGACTACTGTAACGGTGTGTTTACAGGTCTCTGTAAAAAGTCCGTCAGAAAGCTGCAGCTGATTCAGAACGCTGCAGCCCGAGTCCTCACTAAGACCAGGAGGGTGGATCACATCACCCCAGTTCTAATGTCTTTGCACTGGCTTCCTGTCCAACAAAGAATTGACTTTAAAATCCTGCTCTTGGTTTATAAAGCACTGAATGGTTTAGGGCCAAAATACATCTCTGATCTGCTGCTACCTTATGAACCATCCCGACCCCTCAGGTCGTCTGGGACCGGTCTACTTTCTGTTCCCAGAGTCAGAACTAAACATGGAGAAGCAGCGTTCAGTTTTTCTGCTCCACATATCTGGAACAAAGTCCCAGAAAGCTGCAGGTCTGCTGAGACCCTCAGTTCATTTAAATCAAGATTGAAGACTTTTCTGTTTGCTGCTGCCTTTAATTGAACCACATTCAATTAATATATTAATCTATTTCCTGCATTTCTGCATTTTACTACTGCATTTTATTTCTTACACTGTTTTTTAATGTTTTAATGAATGTTCTTAATTGTTTTTAAATCTCCTTTTCTTTTGTCTTATGTTTGGATCAAGTATATAGGAATTGTTGAAGTACGCTGACGTGAAAGGAGTACAAGTGGAGACTGCACAATTATAACGGTATTTCCTTCGGGACCAAGCTCGTGCCAGGCACACACTAGAAAAAAAAGATCCATAGGTGGTTTGTGTGTGGGTTGACAGAATTGGCAGTGTAGAGGTTTGAGTGCAGCGTAGATGATCTCTGGGAGACATCGATTTTTAATGGTTTTATGAATGAATGTTCTTAATTGTTTTTAAATCTCCTTTTCTTTTGTCTTATGTTTTGATGCCTTTAATGGTTTTATGTGAAGCACTTTAAATTACCTTGTTGAAATGTGCTATACAAATAAACTTGCCTTGCCTTGCCTTGCCTTACTACTACTACGATCACTACAGCTACTACTACTACTACGATCACTACAGCCACTACTACTACGATCACTACAGCTACTACTACTACGATCACTACAGCTACAGCTACTACTACTACGATCACTACAGCTACTACTACTACTACGATCACGACAGCTGCTACTACTACGATCACTACAACTACTACGATCACTACAGCCACTACTACTATGATCACTACAGCTACTACTACTACTACGATCATTACAGCTACTACTACTACGATCACTACAGCTACTACTACTATGATCACTACAACTACTACTACTACGATCACTACAGCTACTACTACTACTACGATCACTACAGCTACTACTACTACTACGATCACTACAGCTACTACTACTACTATGATCACAACAGCTACAACTACGATCACTACAGCTACTAGTACTACTACGATCACTACAGCTACTAGTACTACTACGATCACTCCAGCTACTACTACTACTATGATCACTCCAGCTACTACTACTACAATCACTACAGCTACTACTACTACTACTACTACGATCACTACAGCTACTACTACTACTATGATCACTACAGCTACTACTACTACTACGATCACTACAGCTACTACTACGATCACTACAGCTACTACTACTACTACGATCACTACAGCTACTACTACGATCACTACAGCTACTACTACTACTACTACTACGATCACTACAGCTACTACTACTACTATGATCACTACAGCTACTACTATTACTACGATCACTACAGCTACTACTACTACTACGATCACTACAGCTACTACTACTACGATCACTACAGCTACTACTACTACTACGATCACTACAGCCACTACTACTACTATGATCACTACAGCTACTACTACTACGATCACTACAGCTACTACTACTACTACTACTACGATCACTACAGCTACTACTCCTACTACGATCACTACAGCTACTACTACTACTATGATCACTACCGCTACTACTACTACTACTACGATCACCACAGCTACTACTCCTACTACGATCACTACACCTACTACTACTACTATGATCACTGCAGCTACTACTACTACTACGATCACGACAGCTACTACTACTACAATCACTACTGCTACTACTACTACTACGATCACTACAGCTACTACTACTGCGATCACTACAGCTACTACTACTACTACGATCACTACAGCTACTACTACTACTATGATCACTACAGCTACTACTACTACGATCACTACAGCTACTACTCCTACTACTACTACGATCACTACAGCTACTACTACTACGATCACTACAGCTACTACTACTACTACAATCACTACAGCTACTACTACTACTATGATCACTACTGCTACTACTACTACTACGATCACTACAGCTACTACTACTACGATCACTACAGCTACTACTACTACGATCACTACAGCTACTACTACTATGATCATGACAACTACTGCTAATACTCCTACTGTTTCTGATATTTCTACTAATACTGCTGCTACTACTTCTGCAGCCAATGCTACTCGTGCTACTGCTACTTGTACTCAAATTGTGCTACTACTGCTACTACAACTAGTACAGCTGTTACTACTACTACTTGTACTGGGACTGCTTCAGGAACTATATGCCTACTATGATTACTCCTAATATTTCTACTAATGGAACTACTCCCATAACTATTAGTACTACTGGTACTCTTAATGCTGATATGTGCAGGTACGGTACCAGTTTTGGGGGGGCTGCTGTAGTCGGGCTGGTGTGGGGAGGTGGGGGTGTGAGGGTGAGGAGGCAAGTGGGGGTGAGGCGGGGAGGCGTGGCCCCCGTGGTTCTGAGGCGGGGCGATCTGAAGGAGTCCGGGGTCCTCGCTGCAGACCCCCCCACCGCTCCTCCCACAGCCAACAGCTGACAGAGGTGCAGTCGTCATGGAGGTGCTGCCTGCAAGACAGAGCGCAGGACGTCAACAACACAAGTACATTAGTCAGTACTGTAGTCAATGCCGGAGTTTAGCTTGTTAGCTTGGCTAGCTAGCTGTCAATCACTGTGTAGTCCCGCCCTAAAGCATCCCCTGCTTTATGGTCTGTGTGACTCTAAATGGACCATCATGTACTAAATGAACATCATGCTGTATTGAAGAAGACTTGAAACTGGAGATTGAGACATAAACTCATGTTTACAATGTTTACTGAGGGAATAAATCAAGAGAGAAGTAGAGTCATTTTCTATAGACTTCTATACAACCAGAGGAGTCGCCCCCTGGTGGACACTAGAGAGAATGCAGCTTTAACACGTGAAGCATCGACTTCACTTTAAAGAACCGGAGGTTGTCTCCTGTGTCGTCTTTCTAATTACGTATTTTCAGTCTTACACTTCAACAGTTTTACGTCAAAATTAGACTTTTATTTTTTTAATTTGACAAACATAATATATTTAAATTGAAACATTATTTGTCTCTCTCATGTTTTTTTGCCATGGTGGTCCACATGAAGGGGCGGGGACTTATCCTCTCTACGTGAAATAAAACAGATGTGATGGACAGTCCAACCTGGAGGAGAGAGGGGCATGCTGGGATACATGCTGTAGGGGTCAGAGTGGGGGGGCAGGTCCACCTGCAGACAGTCCTGCATGAACTCCTCCTTTATCAGAGACGGAGGACCTGAAGGAAGACAGAGACAGAGACCACAATGGTGACCAATGAGCTGAGGAGGCGTCCTGTACTCATGAATATTAATGAGGTCTACCTGTGGCAGGTGACGCCACCCTCTCGTAGTGGTAGGGGTTCACACACACGCTGTCGTACTTCAGGTCGAACGCAAACTGACAGAACTTTACGTGTTTCAGCTCGTTCTTATGGAGGTCGGGCCAACGCCACAGACGGGCGTAGATCACGTGAGGGAAGCCTTTCCTACCCGCCACCTGCAGACAGACAGGTGAGGGACAGACAGGTGAGAGACAGACAGGTGAGGGACAGACAGGTGAGAGACAGACAGGTGAGGGACAGACAGGTGAGAGACAGACAGGTGAGGGACAGACAGGTGAGAGACAGACAGGTGAGGGACAGACAGGTGAGAGACAGACAGGTGAGGGACAGACAGGTGAGAGACAGACAGGTGAGGGACAGACAGGTGAGGGACAGACAGACAGGTCAGAGACAGGAAACATGCTTAATGGAAATTTAAATAAACTGTGAGAACTGAGTCACGGTGAACAGAGGTTACCATGGAAACACTGTGTGTGTGTGTGTGTACTTGCATATCTGTCTTTGTGAGAACCAATGTGAGTTTTACATCTTTAGAGGGACAACATTTGGTCTGTTCTCACTTCTCCAAAGGTTTGAGGGTCAGACTTAGTTTTAAGGTTCAGGTCAGAACCAGGTAAAAGGTTAAAGGTCAGAATCATGTTTAACCTACAAACAGCTTGTAATTAAAAGACAGACAACCTATTTAACATTTTACATGATGACATCATGAATGTTTATAAATAGAATCAAAGTTTCTTTCTGTTTCAGCTGTTTATGTGTGATGTTCACACACACGCACACACACACTCACACACGTGAGGTCAGACATGATGTCATGGTCATGGTTTGGCGTGACATACACACACACACAAACCTGTACTTCTATTGTTGTGTGGACACTGTGACATAATGCGGTCCCTAAACCCAATCTTCCCATTGGATAATAATTCTACAGCCAATCAGAGCAGTGTGTTTTGTGTGCACAGGTGAAGGGCAGGGATAAGGGTCTACAGACAAAACACACACACACACACACACACACTGTAAAAAATGTCCGTTGTAACGAGTCAGTCAGCTTAATTTTCTTCCTTTATTTTTAAAACCAGAAACAAAACAAATCATTCAGGAGACAAAACATTTTAGTTCTTTGATAAAAACTTAAGGACAGAAGACAACTACGACTCCCAGGGTGCATTTCACAAACAATCATCCAATCACAGACTTTGACACTAAAATTCATCATGAATCTGATTCTGGATCAGTTTGGGATACAACGGGTTTTGTACTTGTTATGATGGCGACAGCAGCTGAGGATCATGGGTATTGTAGTATTTAGCGACGTTAGACGTGCTAATATCTGTAACAGACAAAGCTAATGTTAGCATGTTAATATCTATAACAGACAAAGCTAACGTTAGCGAAGCTCGTCTGACTCATTTACTGTTGAGCTAATTTTGAACTATTAACTAATAGTAAAATGATAATGGTTTAATCAATTGATTTTGTAAAAATATTGAGAAATGTTATCACAATTCCGCAAAGCGACACCTTAACAATTAACATTATTAGTATTATTAATAAAACATTCACATTATTACTAGTTTTAATAAATCACTAGCTTGACTCTTGTTAGTACTGACTTACTAGTAACGTTTTACAGTGTAGAAACTCTGTGGTGAGATTCAAGAAATAAACTCTAGACGTGTACAAATTCCCTTCTGTCTGTCTGCACACACACACACACACACACATCCATACACACAGACATACACAGAGTCTGGCTTAAGTTAACCCGGCCCCTTTCCTGTGTTTCAGACAAAACAAGCCAGCCTACCCTTCCTCCTCCTCCTCCTCTTCACACACACACACACGGACACACACACACACACACACACACACAGTCTTCAGTCTGCTCTCATATCGGTTTTCTGTTTGGATGTTTTGAAGGATCCTTTGATCCATAAAGGACTTCCCTCGAAGTTCTGCATGACTTTTGCAGAGTCACAGGGTTCTTTAAGACAGGGGTCTTCAACGTTTTTCAGGCCAAGGACCCCCAAACTGATAGAGAGATATGGAGCAGGGACCCCCGACTATATACTGTATATTGTATAAAATTGTGTTTTATATTAAACTGGGCCTAGTGCCATTCATAAACATACTTTGTCAGCTGATACCAATGCCAATATCAACATTGTCTGTCAACTGCATGATAATCATGCATACAAGCTGTTCAAATTGATGTTTTTATTTTGAACATGAAAGTGGAAATGAAAAATGAGTGATGGCCTATTAGTGCCACTGCTATGCAAAACATACCTGATGAATTGCATACATTACTGAACTATTACAATAATGGACTCATAATGAAAAAGCAAACACAACTAAACAAACACAGCTTGTACATTTCAATTGGGAAAAAAAAATGTAAAATATGAAAAACTGTCTAATCAACCAAAAATATCACGACCCCCCTGTAGTACCTCCGCGGACCCCCTAGGGGTCGCGGATGCCCTGTTGAAGACCTCTGCTTTAAGAGAACATCAGGGTTCTGAAAAGCCGTTAAAAGGTGCTTGAGAACGGTCCGGGTTTCGGGGGGAAGCCTTGGATGCTTCTTATGGAATTTCCAGGTGACCTTCATAAAGTATTTCACGAGTAGACCTGCAGTCCAGAAACGATGTCCAAGAAGCAAACTTTGGTGCTGAGAAATAAAGCCAACGCTGAACTGCAGTTCCTCAAACGGCCACTTGAGGCTCCTAAAGAGAGTGAGTCCCCATAGCCGTCTATGTGAAACTCTACAGCAGAAAGAAACATGTTTACAGTCTGGTACTATAAACAATTATGGTCTCTATAGATAACATTCCTGTTCATCTGTCAATTATATTAAAGCTTAAAGTTAGGTATCATTTAGGGCGTGGCCTCTTTGAGTGACAGGTGGGTGTGGTCTTAGGTCGCTGTCTGCTAGCTGTCTGCTAGCTACTAGCTGTCTGCTCCGCTTCGTCACCCGACCCCTGTCGCTTCTGCAAATTGCGTAACTCTAACGCTGGCAGCCTCGTGGGGAGGGGAGGGGGGAGCTGCACTCATGTGATTGGTTGAAAAAGAGAATGTTGAAAAAACGCATTAGTGAATCGAGCCACGTCAGGGGAGTCTCATAAATCCAAGGAGAGATCTGTAAAGAGATGCAGTGCGATCCACAAAGAAATGCATACAAATCCACAAACAAATGTAAAAAATCCACACAGAAATACTTACAAATGCAGAAATATATTTGTGATTTTTTTTTACATTTATATAAATCGTAATTTATTTATTTGTGCATTGGAATGTATTTGTGAATCGTTCTGCGTGCATTTGTGAACCTTTGTGTGTGCATTTGTGATTATTGAGACTGATCTGACCCCATACGTTACAGACTGTTTCAGAACGTTTCAGACATTTCAGAATGTTTCAGAACGTTTCAGAATGTTACAGACGTTTCAGACGCAACAGAATGTTTCAGAACGTTAGACGTTTCAGAACGTTACAGACGTTAGAGAACGTTACAGAATATTTCAGAACGTTTCAAAATGTTTCAGAACGTTTCAAAATGTTTCAGAACGTTACAGATGTTTCAGAACGTTTCAGAACATCACAGAACGTTACAGATGTTTCAGCACATTACAGATGTTTCAGAACGTTTCAGAACATCACAGAAGGTTACAGATGTTTCAGAACGTTTCAGAACATCACAGGTTACAGATGTTTCAGAACGTTACAGATGTTTCAGAACGTTTCAAAACATGAACAGACTGTAGTGTACTTGAATGCATCGTGGAGCTGACGTAGGACGTCCTACATGAACTAACCGTCGTGTACTTGAATGCATCGTGGAGCTGACGTAGGACGTCCTACATGGACTGACTGTAGTGTACTTGAATGCATCGTGGAGCTGACGTAGGACGTCCTACATGAACTAACCATAGTGTACTTGAATGCATCGTGGAGCTGACGTAGGACGTCCTACATGAACTAACCGTCGTGTACTTGAATGCATCGTGGAGCTGACGTAGGACGTCCTACATGGACTGACTGTAGTGTACTTGAATGCATCGTGGAGCTGACGTAGGACGTCCTACATTAACTAACCGTAGTATACTTGAATGCATCGTGGAGCTGACGTAGGACGTCCTACATGAACTAACCGTAGTGTACTTGAATGCATCATGGAGCTGACGTAGGACGTCCTACATGAACTAACCGTCGTGTACTTGA
>CM051695.1:29525202-29575202 GCA_028022725.1 Lycodopsis pacificus
GGAGCGTCTGGACTCGACTCGGCGGGCAGCAGGTGACTCGTCTCCTCTCCACCTCCAGACCTCCAGGCTTCTGGAGCTTCATGAGCAAGTACAGGTGGAGAACCAGCTTCACCTGCAGACGTGAGTACCTCGTGGTGGTTTCTCTGTTCACCTCTTCACCTGCAGCTGCCATGTTGTCGTTGTTCCACCTGGGCCCCGCTCCTCGTACGTGGCTAACTGAGTTAGCCGGATCATTGTCAGGATAAGATGACATAAATCAGGCTTTTCGGTTCCACGAAGCAAGTTTGGCAAAATCACCATGGCAACACATCCATAAGCTGGAACCTGCTCCAGCGCAGGCTCAGTGAAGGTAGCTGGATAAGCTGCCCCTCCCCCGGAAAACATGGCCGCTCCTGTCACATACGGTAGTCTGATGCGCTTGCGCATCTACTGCGGGTTATACGGGAGTTCATGAAACGCAGGTAAAGTGAGACACACGTGATCCTTAAAGCAGCGGAGCAAACTCAGAAGCCTCTATTGCATCATGTGCAGCTCCTTCATCAGAGATCCACTGATGGAGGAGGAGATTAGTGAGATCAGCGTTTTATAGGGAGAGAGTTCTTCCACATCGCCAACATCCGTCATCACATCACGATGACTTCCTCTACGAGCGCTGTCCATTCTGCCCACAAGGAATCATTGATTCACAGAGCTTCTGCAGTAGACCTTGAACGCCACACTGCCTGTCCACAGACCGGATGCAGCCTTGAGCTGCTGTGCGCGTGCTGCGTTGTTGTGGTGGCGGCGATGCGGAGAACATGGGGAAAGCCGCTGCATGCCGCGCTGCACTCATCATGATATGACGTGTTATTAGTGCAGCAGCAGATCATTACTGTAGAACATGATGAGAACAGAGAGAATCACACACTATTGATCTTCACTGCTTCAGTTGATTGAATGTCTGATGATGAATAACACACACACAGACTCACACACTCACACTGCTAGTTCTACATGTGATCTACACACACATGTACACACACACACACACACATAGTGCATGAGGCATACATACATATGTATCATATTAATGAGCATCATCAGATCCTCGTTGGGCTTGTTTTTATGATTGTGAAAGAGTTGAGATCATTATTGTCGATAGATCTCATTGGATGATGCATCATGAAGTCTACTGCCAGCAGCACATTAAAGACGTGTCATGTGATTGGTCGGGGTGATGAGGCATTAAAATGAGCCGATACGTTCACACACTGACGTGCAACGTGTCTGATATGTGGCCGTGCTTCTCGTCTCGTGCTCTCAGCGGTGCCGCTGTTATATTTTGCCGTGATGACGTCTTGACTTCCTCGTCTGCGTTCATGATCATCTCCTGCTGGTCAGCGGAGAACAAAGAGGCTCTTTCTTTCACTTTGTGCTGTTGGAACATCATGGTTTGGGTGATCCACGCTTCCCCCTTTAGAAGTAGGACGGGCACGCGCAGCCGTCCTGGTCCTGATCGTCTGGGTCGCATTAACTGTTTGAGAGGATCAGCCTCGGAGAACCGAGAGAGCCTGACTTCAATCATCTCGTTCATTTAGGCTGCTGAAGGACATTTGATCGACTTAGTGAACCACTACGAGGAACGAGGCCCTGTAGCTGCTATGATGTTGTTGTTGTTGTACCACCTGTAGCTGCTATGTTGTTGTTGTTGTACCGCCTGTAGCTGCTATGATGTTGTTGTTGTTGTACCGCCTGTAGCTGCGATGTGCTTCCTGTGCAGGACGAGGTAACCTTCACAGTCGACTCGGTCAGCGTCGCCTCCTGAGGACCAGAAACATCCAGAAGCAGACGGGTTAGTGGATCAACACAAAGTCCCACTGAGCCGTGAACACACTCCCTGTAGCACAGGTGTTCCATGACCAAGTGTTACACACACCTGAACTGTTTGAATAACCAACAAACATCATGGAAACTCCTTCAGAATAATCCTGAAAATCGTATTCATTCATCTTTTTACAGGACTAACACACCTGTGGAGGGGCGGGGCCACTGCCTCCAGGGGGCGGGGCCTGAGCAAAGACCACGTGCCGACAAAGCAGCAGCTGGACAAACAGCTGGACGAGTACATGTCCATGTCCAGGAGCCGACTGGACGCTCAGCTGGACGAGTACATGTCCATGGCGGGACAGACGCACTGGGACTGAGGGGGGGCGGTCTAGTTCTGGACTGGTTGATGGTTTGATTTGACAGAACTTTAGTTTGTGTTCCAGGTGTTTTTACCTGAAGCTGGTTTGGCCGTGTGTACTTCACTGACCTCTCTGAGGGTTGGAACTTCTCCTTCTTGTGTTACTGAGGCTCCACTTTTGTTCCCACAATTTAAAAATGTTATATTTTATATTTTAATAAAAGATGTTATTTGCTGAGTCAGCGTTGTTTACTTCAGGTGTTCAGGTTCTCTCTCCAATACTCAATATGTCATATTTATATGTACTGTATATAGTATACATTGTTCTGAATAATGAATACTTTTACTTGGTACATTAAATACACTTCTCTGATAATACTTCTGTAGTACTTTTACTTGTAACAGTACTTTTATTTAAAAGTATGAATACTTGTTGATGCTGTTAAACTACCTGCTGTTTGTAGTAATGAACAGTACATCGTGTACATGTACTTATAGTACTGCTTTAACCAGAATATTATTAGTATTATAATGAATGACTTAATATTGATGCATATCTTCATTAACTATGATAATTATATGTAATAAAAGTACAATTAATAGTAATTATGATTCATAGTATTAATAATCATGACGTAATACTCTTTATAATCACCACCACTTTGATTTGAATTCAGATGAAACCAGATTATTTTTATTCAAATGATTTTATTTTGAAAATAGAACCTGAAGACAGGACGCAGCTCTGACGACATCACAGGTGCATTATGGGAAATGTAGGATCCAGCGATTCTGGACTAAAAGGCTGATTTTTACAACAAGGAGACACAGGTGATGATGAAGAGGAAGAATTTTAGATTTTTAAATTCCTTGTATTGATGCAGGACAGGTCACGTCATCAATTCATAATAAATAAACTCCTCCTCCTCCTCAACGAGGTCTGCGTCTGGTCCGTAGTCCGGGTCCTTGTTGCGTTAGTGACGCGCACGTCCATCGTGGAGGTGCTGCCGCCGCAGAGCATCCGAGTGGAGACTTCAGACCCTCGAGCCGGTTCCGGTGCATCGCTGCACTGAGGGCTCAGAGACACCGCGAGGACATGAGCATCACTTCTACCGCGTGGTGTCTCTATAGCAACACGTGGGTCAGAGGTGTCTTCTGGTCCTCGAGTCCAGAAACACGAACAGCTGCCGCCTCAGAGACTGAACGCGCCTCAGTTTAGGGTCTTCACGCCCCAGACTCACTGCTCGTGGTCCGCGAGCAAACTTCCCGAACACCATCACCGCTCTGTTCATTCTGGAGGCTAAGCTGAGCTCAGCGTGTCCCACCTGCTCACCGGCAGCCAGCAGCACCTCCTCCAGCGCCACGCTGTTATCCGGGGGACGGAGGTGCGTCTCGGGGGACGCGATTCCTCCCGAACGCACCTCGACAGAGCTCCGATCACTCAACACACCAAGAACTACGTTCAAGAGCCTCACCGGAGGAAGACCGAAGACCAGGAACCATTCAACCCCAGCGCCACTCGCCTCCACACTCACCGGAAACGGAAAGAGGAGAAGAAGAGTTGTTGTTGTTGTTGTTGTTGTTGTTGTGGCGTGGCCTGTTTGTGATCATGTGATCTGTCTCATGATAATAATAACAATAAAAATAAAAGTAATAATAATTACGATAATAGCAACAACAATAATAATAAAATAATTATACTACTGCTACTAATACATATTGTTACTATTACACTATTAATAACAAACACAATTAAAAACAATAATCCAGCTAATACTATTACTGTAATAATATATGATGTAATAATGTATGATGTAATAATATATGATGTAATAATTTATGATGTAATAATGTATGATGTAATAATATATGATGTAATAATTTATGATGTAATAATGTATGATGTAATAATATATGATGTAATAATTTATGATGTAATAATGTATGATGTAATATATGATGTAATAATATATGATGTAATCATTTATGATGTAATAATATATGATGTAATAATATATGATGTAATAATTTATGATGTAATAATGTCTCTGTTCAACAAACCAACAGATGAAGTGATCAATAAGGATTTATTATGATTATTGATTGAACATGAGTCATTGATCAATAACATCATTTATTCAGTGGACCAATCACACGCTCCGAAGGTTTCTGATCAGACAGGACGTGATGTCAGCAGGTTAGTGATGATCCTCAGCCTGTGATTGGTTATTGATCAGCAGCTGATGTGAGGTCAGAGGCCTGCAGCACGTTGAAAACATCAAAATATGTTAATGAGGTAATTTAAATTCATACATATATATATATACACACCTATATAGATATAAATATATATATATATATACACCTATATAGAGATATATATATATATATATATATATATATATATATACACACCTATATAGATATAAATATATATATATACATATCTAGATATATATATCTAGATATGTATATATAGATATATATATATTTATCTATATATATTTATATCTACATATATATATATATATATATTTATATCTACATAGATATATATATATATATCTATATATATTTATATCTACATAGATATATATATATATATATATTTATCTCTATATATTTATATCTACATAGATATAGGTGTATGTCTCTCACCTGTCTGCAGGTGCAGGTCTTTGGCTCCGCCCCTCCATCAGTTCCAGATCTGGTGGACAGCCAATCCCAGCAGGAGCAGCGGACTCACCCGACCAATCCCAGAGGCCTGAGGGGGGGGGTCACACAGTGGTCACGGTTATGACATCACACACGGAGACAAAGCTGCGTTCGAGTCCGTGGGCGGAGCCGTAAAACAGAGACTCGTCAGTGTTGCTGGAGCCAATCGAACATCACAGGCTTTTATTTTGGGATGCACTTCCTTTCCCCCTCGGGCGTCTCTGGACCCGAACAGTCGTCACTTTATTCAGTTAACGCTGCCGTGACGGAGCGGACCAATCAGACGCCCACTGAGGATGACTCACTGATGTGAAAGCTTCCACAGTAACAGTACAGCAGATATCTAATACCAGTGGCGGCTGGTCAATAGAGGGTCAGGGGGCCTGGCCCCACCATGAGCCACACAAAAAATAATTATAACTAGAAAAAGCATTTCCTGCTGAAAATGCGTTGGAATGCTGAAAACTGAAATTAATCGCAAAAACATTGCTGAAAATAGATATCCAATTCAAAAACAAATTGCAAAAAGCTTAATAATTCAAAAAGTTTAAAGATTACAATATGAAAAGTCATATCACACCTCTCCTGAAAGAGCTGAACATTTTGATATTTTATATATATGATATTACATAATCATAATGTTTGACACACATAAACAGAGGTTATTAAATGACAGGCTTCATCACAAGCAGTTCAGTTAGAATTCACTCTCTGGGGCTTTTATTTTGAAATGGGGTGTGGGGTGTGGGGGAGAGGAGACAGAATCATAATGTTAGATAAACACAAACCGGTTATTAAATGACAGGCTCATCACAAGCATTTCAGTTAGGATTCATTCTGTGGGGCTTTTATTTTAAAATGGCATGTGTGTGTGTGGGGGGGGACCTGAATGACTGTATGAGAGAGAGACACACAGCGAGATAGAGGGAGAGGAGTGTATGTGCGTGTGTGTCTGTGAGTCTGTGTCTTTGTCAACATCACTAATTACTGGCTCAATCGCAAACACCTGTGTGCCTGAAGCCATTTGAAAATATTCTCCATAGAGACCCCATTGAAAATAAAAAGCTTAATCATTCAAAAAGTTTAAAGGTTAGAAATATGAACAGTGAGGCAGAGAGAGAGGCTCTGATATCGCTGGCAAACTTTCTCATTTGGAGATTGTGCTATGTTTTATCTTTTACAGCTTACATGACTATTGTCCTGCTCTGCCATGTCTTTCCTCTGCCTGTGTGCACGACACTCTGAGAACGCGCAGCTGGGGGGGACTGATCGTTTTGGCCCAAAAGAGGCGGGTCTATGAAGCCGTTTAGCCAATTGCTGATTCAAGATATAAATGAGTGACATACAATTTAGCCAATCAGCGCCTCAAATAGATTCAGCTGTGGGCAAGAACGATCTGGCCCACAGCTGCACGTTCTCGTCAGCAGAAGTCTCTACAGGCGAGCTCTCCTCCTCCAAGACCCGTCTGAGAGGAGAACTTTGAGGAGGTTCTGCAGCCAAAGAGCTGATATCAGATCAGCCTGACCTCACAATCAGACAGCAGACTATATACGAAGCTTCACTACCAGCTGAACACCAGACAGGTTAGCTAGCTGCATGACGTCATGCTAATCACTCATTCACCTTTAAAACAACGGGACAGATCCAGCACGGACAGGTAGGGAGTGAGGGATGAGGAGGTAAGGAAACATGAGAACACCAGGGGAGGGAGTGAGTGATGAGGAGGTAAGGAAACATGAGAACACCAGGGTAGGGAGTGAGGGATGAGGAGGTAAGGAAACATGAGAACACCAGGGTAGGGAGTGAGGGATGAGGAGGTAAGGAAACATGAGAACACCAGGGTAGGGAGTGAGGGATGAGGAGGTAAGGAAACATGAGAACACCAGGGTAGGGAGTGAGGGAGGAGGAGGTAAGGAAACATGAGAACACCAGGGGAGGGAGTGAGTGATGAGGAGGTAAGGAAACATGAGAACACCAGGGTAGGGAGTGAGGGATGAGGAGGTAAGGAAACATGAGAACACCAGGGTAGGGAGTGAGGGATGAGGAGGTAAGGAAACATGAGAACACCAGGGTAGGGAGTGAGGGAGGAGGAGGTAAGGAAACATGAGAACAAAGTGAACATCTTCTCTTCTACATATTGTCCTCAGTCTCATCTTAACTTGGTCATGGAGGCATCAACATGTAACAGAGATGTTAAATTAACAGTGAAAACTCATCACAGCTTAATTTAACATCAGTATTCATAATTACACTTCATGTTTACTTCTCCTGATCTTTACCTCCTATAACAAGGTCCATAGGACATCTCAATAAATAAACATGTTATATTATATTATATTATATTATATGATGTTATGTTATATTATGTTATATTATATTATATTATATTATATAATATAATATAATATTATATAATATAATATAATATAATATAATATAATATTATATTATATTATGTTATATTATATTATATTATATTATATTATATAAGTGTTATATTATATTATATAAGTGTTATATTATATTATATTATATAAGTGTTATTTACTGATTGTTTTCGTGTTGGAATAAATGTTGAATATTTAACTGCCAAGTAATAATGCGTGTTTGATACTTAATTGTTTTTGCATGAAATGATTCTGGGATGTTTGCTGAAATTTATAGGACGGCCCTAGAACATGTTCCACCAGCCGCCAATACTATAGTACATCGAGATTATTATTTATATTATACATGTATATACAATATATGTATGTTATCAGTTAATATTTCATTTTCATTTCATATTATTTGTAATCTATAATATATATTAATTCAAGTTATAATGTACTTATATTGTTACACTGTTTATATTGTATTTTTAAATTTATATCATATATTTAATATCTTTATGTTATACATAATTATTTCATATTTATACTATATATTATATCATTTTGATGCACTTAAATTTATATAACAGATTTATATATAATATATTTGTGTTTTAGGTTATTATTTCATATTCTTTAACATATATTTATACAAGTTATCATGTACTTGTATTGAATTTGTATTATATAATATAATATCATTTCACATTCCTGACATTGATGATATATATTTAATTATATTAGTAATCATGTACTTATTGTGTGAATGTTGTTCAGCTGAGTCACGTGTAAACAAACACCTTCATGGTCTTACCTGGTCGTGGACTTCAGCGGGATACACTCCGGTCACTGCAACACAAGTACTGCTGTTAGTACTGCTGTTAGTACCACGAGTACTGTGAGTACTGTGAGTACTGTGAGTACTGCTGCCTCACCGTAGTAGTAGTCGAAGGTGGCGGTGTAGTCGTAGTCCGCCGTCGGCGTCGCTGACGGGTAGTCGTCGTAGTAGTCGGAGGTGGTCGTCTCTTCTTCACGACCTGCTGCGTCTCCTGAGGAGGGAAATACAACAGAAGAAGAAGAAAGTGAGACACCTCTCCATTTACTTCCTGTCTTTGTGCTAAGCTAGGCTAGGCTAACCTAAACAAAGACACACACCAAACTCCATTTACGAATCTGGAAGTTTGTTTCTTTTTCTTTTTTTGGGTGTTTTGGGGATTTTTTTCAGACCTGCAACAACTAAGTAACTAAGTATTTATACTGCAGTACTGTACTTCATTTTCGTGTCTTTGTAATATTTTTAGATTGTTAATTTCAGACAAGAAAATTCTGTTTGAGCAGGAAGCAGAAATTACTGCTCAACTTTTCACAAAACTTTATTGAATGTTTTGCCACATGGTCATGATTACTGACACACACACACACACACGCACACACGCACACACACACACACACACACACACACACAGACCATCAGTGGACCTGAGGGACTCGTTGGTAATGTGATCTTCTTCCTGTTTGAAGCTGATACAACGTTGTGTTCAGGAGACTTCGGGACGTTTTAAGGGTTTAGCGTTTAGTGGCGAGCGTGTCTTTTAGTGCACGTTAGTGCATGTGAGTACATGTGAGCATGTCTTTTAGTGCACGTTAGTGCATGTAAGTACATGTGAGCGTGTCTTTTAGTGCAAGTTAGTGCATGTGAGTACATGTGAGCGTGTCTTTTAGTGCACGTTAGTGCATGTGAGTGCATGTGAGTGTGTCTTTTAGTGCATGCAAGCGTGTCTTTTAGTGCACGTTAGTGCATGTGAGTGCATGTGAGCGTCTCTTTTAGTGCACGTTAGTGCATGTGAGTGTGTCTTTTAGTGCCCATTAGTGGATGTGAGTGCATGTGAGCGTGTCTTTTAGTGCACGTTAGTGCATATGAGTGTGTCTGTTAGTGCACGTTAGTGGATGTGAGTGCATGTGAGCGTGTCTTTTAGTGCACGTTAGTGGATGTGAGTGCATGTGAGCGTGTCTGTTAGTGCACGTTAGTGGATGTGAGTGTCTGTTAGTGCACGTTAGTGCATGTGAGCGTGTCTGTTAGTGCACGTTAGTGCATGTGAGCGTGTCTTTTAGTGCACGTTAGTGCATGTGAGTGCATGTGAGCGTGTCTGTTAGTGCACGTTAGTGGATGTGAATGTGTCTGTTAGTGCACGTTAGTGCATGTGAGTGCATGTGAGCGTGTCTTTTAGTGCATGTGAGCGTGTCTTTTAGTGTAGGTTAGTGCATGTGAGCCTGTCTTTTAGTGTAGGTTAGTGCATGTGAGCGTGTCTTTTAGTGTAGGTTAGTGGATGTGAGTACTTGTGAGTGTGTCTTTTAGTGCACGTTAGTGCATGTGAGTCTCTTTTAGTGCACGTTAGTGGATGTGAGTGCATGTGAGCGTGTCTTTTAGTGCACGTTAGTGCATATGAGTGTGTCTGTTAGTGCACGTTAGTGGATGTGAGTGCATTGCATGTGAGCGTGTCTGTTAGTGCACGTTAGTGGATGTGAGTCTCTGTTAGTGCACGTTAGTGCATGTCAGTGCATGTGAGCGTGTCTTTTAGTGCACGTTAGTGCATGTGAGTGCATGTGAGCGTGTCTGTTAGTGCACGTTAGTGGATGTGAATGTGTCTGTTAGTGCACGTTAGTGCATACGAGTGAATGTGAGCGTGTCCGTTAGTGCACGTCAGTGGATGTGAATGTGTCTTTTAGTGCACGTTAGTGCATACGAGTGTGTCTGTTAGTGCACGTTAGTGGATGTGAGTGCATGTGAGCGTGTCTTTTAGTGCACGTTAGTGGATGTGAGTGTCTGTTAGTGCACGTTAGTGCATGTGAGCGTGTCTTTTAGTGCACGTTAGTGGATGTGAGTGTGTCTGTTAGTGCACGTTAGTGCATGTGAGTGCATGTGAGCGTGTCTTTTAGTTCACGTTAGTGCATGTGAGTGCATGTGAGCGTGTCTGTTAGTGCACGTTAGTGGATGTGAGTGTGTCTGTTAGTGCACGTTACTGCATGTGAGTGCATGTGAGCGTGTCTTTTAGTGCACGTTAGTGCATGTGAGTGTGTCTTTTAGTGCACATTAGTGGATGTGAGTGCATGTGAGCGTGTCTTTTAGTGCACGTTAGTGCATATGAGTGTGTCTGTTAGTGCACGTTAGTGGATGTGAGTGCATGTGAGCGTGTCTTTTAGTGCACGTTAGTGGATGTGAGTGCATGTGAGCATGTCTTTTAGTGCACGTTAGTGCATGTGAGTGTGTCTGTTCGTGCACGTTAGTGCATGTGAGTGTGTCTGTTAGTGCACGTTAGTGCATGTGAGTGCATGTGAGCGTGTCTGTTAGTGCACGTTAGTGGATGTGAGTGTGTCTGTTAGTGCACGTTAGTGCATGTGAGTGCATGTGAGCGTGTCTTTTAGTGCATGTGAGTGCATGTGAGCGTGTCTTTTAGTGTAGGTTAGTGCATGTGAGCGTGTCTTTTAGTGTAGGTTAGTGCATGTGAGCCTGTATTTTAGTGTAAGTTAGTGCATGTGAGCGTGTCTTTTAGTGTAGGTTAGTGCATGTGAGCGTGTCTTTTAGTGCACGTTAGTGCATGTGAGCGTGTCTTTTTGTGTAGGGTAGTGGATGTGAGTGCTTGTGAGTGTCTTTTAGTGCACGTTAGTGCATGGCATGTGAGTCTGTTAGTGCACGTTAGTGCATGTGAGTGTGTCTGTTAGTGCACGTTAGTGCATGTGAGCGTGTCTTTTAGTGCACGTTAGTGGATGTGAGTGCGTGTGAGCATGTCTTTTAGTGCACGTTAGTGCATGTGAGTGTGTCTGTTAGTGCACGTTAGTGCATGTGAGTGTGTCTGTTAGTGCACGTTAGTGCATGTGAGTGCATGTGAGCGTGTCTGTTAGTGCACGTTAGTGGATGTGAGTGTGTCTGTCAGTGCACGTTAGTGCATGTGAGTGCATGTGAGCGTGTCTTTTAGTGCATGTGAGTGCATGTGAGCGTGTCTTTTAGTGTAGGTTAGTGCATGTGAGCGTGTCTTTTAGTGTAGGTTAGTGCATGTGAGCCTGTATTTTAGTGTAAGTTAGTGCATGTGAGCGTGTCTTTTAGTGTAGGTTAGTGCATGTGAGCGTGTCTTTTAGTGCATGTTAGTGCATGTGAGCGTGTCTTTTTGTGTAGGGTAGTGGATGTGAGTGCTTGTGAGTGTCTTTTAGTGCACGTTAGTGCATGGCATATGAGTCTCTTTTAGTGCACGTTAGTGGATGTGAGTGCATGTGAGCGTGTCTTTTAGTGCACGTTAGTGCATGTGAGTGCATGAGAGCGTCTCTTTTAGTGCACGTTAGTGCATGTGAGTGTGTCTTTTAGTGCACATTAGTGGATGTGAGTGCATGTGAGCGTGTCTGTTAGTGCACGTTAGTGCATGTGAGTGCATGTGAGCGTGTCTTTTAGTGCACGTTAGTGCATGTGAGTGCATGTGAGCGTGTCTGTTAGTGCACGTTAGTGGATGTGAATGTGTCTGTTAGTGCACGTTAGTGCATGTGAGTGCATGTGAGCGTGTCTTTTAGTGCATGTGAGCGTGTCTTTTAGTGTAGGTTAGTGGATGTGAGTGCTTGCGAGTGTGTCTTTTAGTGCACGTTAGTGCATGTGAGTCTCTTTTAGTGCACGTTAGTGGATGTGAGTGCATGTGAGCGTCTCTTTTAGTGCACGTTAGTGCATGTGAGTGTGTCTTTTAGTGCACATTAGTGGATGTGAGTGCATGTGAGCGTGTCTTTTAGTGCACGTTAGTGCATATGAGTGTGTCTGTTAGTGCACGTTAGTGGATGTGAGTGCATTGCATGTGAGCGTGTCTGTTAGTGCACGTTAGTGGATGTGAGTCTCTGTTAGTGCACGTTAGTGCATGTGAGCGTGTCTGTTAGTGCACGTTAGTGGATGTGAGTGTCTGTTAGTGCACGTTAGTGCATGTGAGTGCATGTGAGCGTGTATTTTAGTGCATGTTAATGCATGTGAGTGCATGTGAGCGTGTCTGTTAGTGCACGTTCGTGGATGTGAATGTGTGTTAGTGCACGTTAGTGCATACGAGTGAATGTGAGCGTGTCTGTTAGTGCACGTCAGTGGATGTGAATGTGTCTTTTAGTGCACGTTAGTGCATACGAGTGTGTCTGTTAGTGCACGTTAGTGGATGTGAGTGCATGTGAGCGTGTCTTTTAGTGCACGTTAGTGGATGTGAGTGTCTGTTAGTGCACGTTAGTGCATGTGAGCGTGTCTTTTAGTGCACGTTAGTGGATGTGAGTGTGTCTGTTAGTGCATGTTAGTGCATGTGAGTGCATGTGAGCGTGTCTTTTAGTTCACGTTAGTGCATGTGAGTGCATGTGAGCGTGTCTTTTAGTTCACGTTAGTGCATGTGAGTGCATGTGAGCGTGTCTGTTAGTGCACGTTAGTGGATGTGAGTGTGTCTGTTAGTGCACGTTACTGCATGTGAGTGCATGTGAGCATGTCTTTTAGTGCACGTTAGTGCATGTGAGTGTCTTTTAGTGCACATTAGTGGATGTGAGTGCATGTGAGCGTGTCTTTTAGTGCACGTTAGTGCATATGAGTGTGTCTTTTAGTGCACGTTAGTGGATGTGAGTGCGTGTGAGCATGTCTTTTAGTGCACGTTAGTGCATGTGAGTGTGTCTGTTAGTGCACGTTAGTGCATGTGAGTGTGTCTGTTAGTGCACGTCAGTACATGTGAGTGCATGTGAGCGTGTCTTTTAGTGCATGTTAGTGCATGTGAGCGTGTCTTTTTGTGTAGGGTAGTGGATGTGAGTGCTTGTGAGTGTCTTTTAGTGCACGTTAGTGCATGGCATATGAGTCTCTTTTAGTGCACGTTAGTGGATGTGAGTGCATGTGAGCGTGTCTTTTAGTGCACGTTAGTGCATGTGAGTGCATGAGAGCGTCTCTTTTAGTGCACGTTCGTGCATGTGAGTGTGTCTTTTAGTGCACATTAGTGGATGTGAGTGCATGTGAGCGTGTCTGTTAGTGCACGTTAGTGCATGTGAGTGCATGTGAGCGTGTCTTTTAGTGCACGTTAGTGCATGTGAGTGCATGTGAGCGTGTCTGTTAGTGCACGTTAGTGGATGTGAATGTGTCTGTTAGTGCACGTTAGTGCATGTGAGTGCATGTGAGCGTGTCTTTTAGTGCATGTGAGCGTGTCTTTTAGTGTAGGTTAGTGGATGTGAGTGCTTGCGAGTGTGTCTTTTAGTGCACGTTAGTGCATGTGAGTCTCTTTTAGTGCACGTTAGTGGATGTGAGTGCATGTGAGCGTCTCTTTTAGTGCACGTTAGTGCATGTGAGTGTGTCTTTTAGTGCACATTAGTGGATGTGAGTGCATGTGAGCGTGTCTTTTAGTGCACGTTAGTGCATATGAGTGTGTCTGTTAGTGCACGTTAGTGGATGTGAGTGCATTGCATGTGAGCGTGTCTGTTAGTGCACGTTAGTGGATGTGAGTCTCTGTTAGTGCACGTTAGTGCATGTGAGCGTGTCTGTTAGTGCACGTTAGTGGATGTGAGTGTCTGTTAGTGCACGTTAGTGCATGTGAGTGCATGTGAGCGTGTATTTTAGTGCATGTTAATGCATGTGAGTGCATGTGAGCGTGTCTGTTAGTGCACGTTCGTGGATGTGAATGTGTGTTAGTGCACGTTAGTGCATACGAGTGAATGTGAGCGTGTCTGTTAGTGCACGTCAGTGGATGTGAATGTGTCTTTTAGTGCACGTTAGTGCATACGAGTGTGTCTGTTAGTGCACGTTAGTGGATGTGAGTGCATGTGAGCGTGTCTTTTAGTGCACGTTAGTGGATGTGAGTGTCTGTTAGTGCACGTTAGTGCATGTGAGCGTGTCTTTTAGTGCACGTTAGTGGATGTGAGTGTGTCTGTTAGTGCATGTTAGTGCATGTGAGTGCATGTGAGCGTGTCTTTTAGTTCACGTTAGTGCATGTGAGTGCATGTGAGCGTGTCTTTTAGTTCACGTTAGTGCATGTGAGTGCATGTGAGCGTGTCTGTTAGTGGACGTTAGTGGATGTGAGTGTGTCTGTTAGTGCACGTTACTGCATGTGAGTGCATGTGAGCGTGTCTTTTAGTGCACGTTAGTGCATGTGAGTGTCTTTTAGTGCACATTAGTGGATGTGAGTGCATGTGAGCGTGTCTTTTAGTGCACGTTAGTGCATATGAGTGTGTCTTTTAGTGCACGTTAGTGGATGTGAGTGCGTGTGAGCATGTCTTTTAGTGCACGTTAGTGCATGTGAGTGTGTCTGTTAGTGCACGTTAGTGCATGTGAGTGTGTCTGTTAGTGCACGTTAGTGCATGTGAGTGCATGTGAGCGTGTCTGTTAGTGCACGTTAGTGGATGTGAGTGTGTCTGTCAGTGCACGTTAGTGCATGTGAGTGCATGTGAGCGTGTCTTTTAGTGCATGTGAGTGCATGTGATCGTGTCTTTTAGTGTAGGTTAGTGCATGTGAGCGTGTCTTTTAGTGTAGGTTAGTGCATGTGAGCCTGTATTTTAGTGTAAGTTAGTGCATGTGAGCGTGTCTTTTAGTGTAGGTTAGTGCATGTGAGCGTGTCTTTTAGTGCACGTTAGTGCATGTGAGCGTGTCTTTTTGTGTAGGGTAGTGGATGTGAGTGCTTGTGAGTGTCTTTTAGTGCACGTTAGTGCATGGCATGTGAGTCTCTTTTAGTGCACGTTAGTGGATGTGAGTGCATGAGAGCGTCTCTTTTAGTGCACGTTAGTGCATGTGAGTGTCTTTTAGTGCACATTAGTGGATGTGAGTGCATGTGAGCGTGTCTGTTAGTGCACGTTAGTGCATGTGAGTGCATGTGAGCGTGTCTTTTAGTGCACGTTAGTGCATGTGAGTGCATGTGAGCGTGTCTGTTAGTGCACGTTAGTGGATGTGAATGTGTCTGTTAGTGCACGTTAGTGCATGTGAGTGCATGTGAGCGTGTCTTTTAGTGCATGTGAGTGCATGTGAGCGTGTCTTTTAGTGCACATTAGTGGATGTGAGTGCTTGCGAGTGTGTCTTTTAGTGCACGTTAGTGCATGTGAGTCTCTTTTAGTGCACGTTAGTGGATGTGAGTGCATGTGAGCGTCTCTTTTAGTGCACGTTAGTGCATGTGAGTGTGTCTTTTAGTGCACATTAGTGGATGTGAGTGCATGTGAGCGTGTCTTTTAGTGCACGTTAGTGCATATGAGTGCGTCTGTTAGTGCACGTTAGTGGATGTGAGTGCATTGCATGTGAGCATGTCTGTTGGTGCACGTTAGTGGATGTGAGTCTCTGTTAGTGCACGTTAGTGCATGTGAGCGTGTCTGTTAGTGCACGTTAGTGGATGTGAGTGTCTGTTAGTGCACGTTAGTGCATGTGAGTGCATGTGAGCGTGTATTTTAGTGCACGTTAGTGCATGTGAGTGCATGTGAGCGTGTCTGTTAGTGCACGTTCGTGGATGTGAATGTGTCTGTTAGTGCACGTTAGTGCATACGAGTGAATGTGAGCGTGTCTGTTAGTGCACGTTCGTGGATGTGAATGTGTCTTTTAGTGCACATTAGTGCATACGAGTGTGTCTGTTAGTGCACGTTAGTGGATGTGAGTGCATGTGAGCGTGTCTTTTAGTGCACGTTAGTGGATGTGAGTGTCTGTTAGTGCACGTTAGTGCATGTGAGTGTGTCTGTTAGTGCATGTTAGTGCATGTGAGTGCATGTGAGCGTGTCTTTTAGTTCACGTTAGTGCATGTGAGTGCATGTGAGCGTGTCTGTTAGTGCACGTTAGTGGATGTGAGTGTGTATGTTAGTGCACGTTAGTGCATGTGAGTGCATGTGAGCGTGTCTTTTAGTGCACGTTAGTGCATGTGAGTGTGTATTTTAGTGCACATTAGTGGATGTGAGTGCATGTGAGCGTGTCTTTTAGTGCACGTTAGTGCATATGAGTGTGTCTGTTAGTGCACGTTAGTGGATGTGAGTGCATGTGAGCGTGTCTTTTAGTGCACGTTAGTGGATGTGAGTGCATGTGAGCATGTCTTTTAGTGCACGTTAGTGCATGTGAGTGTGTCTGTTAGTGCACGTTAGTGCATGTGAGTGTGTCTGTTAGTGCACGTTAGTGCATGTGAGTGCATGTGAGCGTGTCTGTTAGTGCACGTCAGTGGATGTGAGTGTGTCTGTTAGTGCACGTCAGTACATGTGAGTGCATGTGAGCGTGTCTTTTAGTGCATGTGAGTGCATGTGAGCGTGTCTTTTTGTGTAGGGTAGTGGATGTGAGTGCTTGTGAGTGTCTTTTAGTGCACGTTAGTGCATGGCATGTGAGTCTGTTAGTGCACATTAGTGCATGTGAGTGTGTCTGTTAGTGCATGTGAGCGTGTCTTTTAGTGCACGTTAGTGGATGTGAGTGCATGTGAGCATGTCTTTTAGTGCACGTTAGTGCATGTGAGTGTGTCTGTTAGTGCACGTTAGTGCATGTGAGTGTGTCTGTTAGTGCACGTTAGTGCATGTGAGTGCATGTGAGCGTGTCTGTTAGTGCACGTTAGTGCATGTGAGTGCATGTGAGCGTGTCTTTTAGTGCATGTGAGTGCATGTGAGCGTGCCTTTTAGTGTAGGTTAGTGCATGTGAGTGCTTGTGAGTGTCTTTTAGTGCACGTTAGTGCATGGCATGTGAGTCTGTTAGTGCACATTAGTGCATGTGAGTGTGTCTGTTAGTGCATGTGAGCGTGTCTTTTAGTGCACGTTAGTGGATGTGAGTGCATGTGAGTGTGTCTGTTAGTGCACGTTAGTGCATGTGAGTGTGTCTGTTAGTGCACGTTAGTGCATGTGAGTGCATGTGAGCGTGTCTGTTAGTGCACGTTAGTGCATGTGAGTGCATGAGAGCGTCTCTTTTAGTGCACGTTAGTGCATGTGAGTGCATGTGAGTCTCTTTTAGTGCACGTTAGTGGATGTGAGTGCATGTGAGCGTGTCTTTTAGTGCACGTTAGTGCATGTGAGTGCATGAGAGCGTCTCTTTTAGTGCACGTTAGTGCATGTGAGTGTGTCTTTTAGTGCACATTAGTGGATGTGAGTGCATGTGAGCGTGTCTTTTCGTGCACGTTAGTGCATATGAGTGTGTCTGTTAGTGCACGTTAGTGGATGTGAGTGCATGTGAGCGTCTCTTTTAGTGCACATTAGTGGATGTGAGTGCATGTGAGCGTGTCTTTTAGTCCACGTTAGTGCATGTGAGCGTGTCTTTTAGTGCATGTGTGTGCATGTGAGCGTGTCCTTTAGTGTAGGTTAGTGGATGTGAGTGCTTGTGAGTGTGTCTTTTAGTGCACGTTAGTGGATGTGAGTGTGTCTGTTAGTGCACGTTAGTGCATGTGAGTGCATGTGGGCGTGTCTTTTAGTGCACGTTAGTGCATGTGAGTGCATGTGAGCGTCTCTTTTAGTGCACGTTAGTGCATGTGAGTGTGTCTTTTAGTGCACATTAGTGGATGTGAGTGCATGTGAGCGTGTCTTTTAGTGCACGCTCGTGCATACGAGTGTGTCTGTTAGTGCACGTTAGTGCATACGAGTGTGTCTGTTAGTGCACGTTAGTGGATGTGAGTGCATGTGAGCGTGTCTTTTAGTGCACGTTAGTGGATGTGAGTGTCTGTTAGTGCACGTTAGTGCATGTGAGCGTGTCTTTTAGTGCACGTTAGTGGATGTGAGTGTGTCTGTTAGTGCACGTTAGTGCATGTGAGTGCATGTGAGCGTGTCTTTTAGTTCACGTTAGTGCATGTGAGTGCATGTGAGCGTGTCTGTTAGTGCACGTTAGTGGATGTGAGTGTGTCTGTTAGTGCACGTTACTGCATGTGAGTGCATGTGAGCGTGTCTTTTAGTGCACGTTAGTGCATGTGAGTGTGTCTTTTAGTGCACATTAGTGGATGTGAGTGCATGTGAGCGTGTCTTTTAGTGCACGTTAGTGCATATGAGTGTGTCTGTTAGTGCACGTTAGTGGATGTGAGTGCATGTGAGCGTGTCTTTTAGTGCACGTTAGTGGATGTGAGTGCATGTGAGCATGTCTTTTAGTGCACGTTAGTGCATGTGAGTGTGTCTGTTCGTGCACGTTAGTGCATGTGAGTGTGTCTGTTAGTGCACGTTAGTGCATGTGAGTGCATGTGAGCGTGTCTGTTAGTGCACGTTAGTGGATGTGAGTGTGTCTGTTAGTGCACGTTAGTGCATGTGAGTGCATGTGAGCGTGTCTTTTAGTGCATGTGAGTGCATGTGAGCGTGTCTTTTAGTGTAGGTTAGTGCAAGTGAGCGTGTCTTTTAGTGTAGGTTAGTGCATGTGAGCCTGTATTTTAGTGTAAGTTAGTGCATGTGAGCGTGTCTTTTAGTGTAGGTTAGTGCATGTGAGCGTGTCTTTTAGTGCACGTTAGTGCATGTGAGCGTGTCTTTTTGTGTAGGGTAGTGGATGTGAGTGCTTGTGAGTGTCTTTTAGTGCACGTTAGTGCATGGCATGTGAGTCTGTTAGTGCACGTTAGTGCATGTGAGTGTGTCTGTTAGTGCACGTTAGTGCATGTGAGCGTGTCTTTTAGTGCACGTTAGTGGATGTGAGTGCGTGTGAGCATGTCTTTTAGTGCACGTTAGTGCATGTGAGTGTGTCTGTTAGTGCACGTTAGTGCATGTGAGTGTGTCTGTTAGTGCACGTTAGTGCATGTGAGTGCATGTGAGCGTGTCTGTTAGTGCACGTTAGTGGATGTGAGTGTGTCTGTCAGTGCACGTTAGTGCATGTGAGTGCATGTGAGCGTGTCTTTTAGTGCATGTGAGTGCATGTGAGCGTGTCTTTTAGTGTAGGTTAGTGCATGTGAGCCTGTATTTTAGTGTAAGTTAGTGCATGTGAGCGTGTCTTTTAGTGTAGGTTAGTGCATGTGAGCGTGTCTTTTAGTGCACGTTAGTGCATGTGAGCGTGTCTTTTTGTGTAGGGTAGTGGATGTGAGTGCTTGTGAGTGTCTTTTAGTGCACGTTAGTGCATGGCATATGAGTCTCTTTTAGTGCACGTTAGTGGATGTGAGTGCATGTGAGCGTGTCTTTTAGTGCACGTTAGTGCATGTGAGTGCATGAGAGCGTCTCTTTTAGTGCACGTTAGTGCATGTGAGTGTGTCTTTTAGTGCACATTAGTGGATGTGAGTGCATGTGAGCGTGTCTGTTAGTGCACGTTAGTGCATGTGAGTGCATGTGAGCGTGTCTTTTGGTGCACGTTAGTGCATGTGAGTGCATGTGAGCGTGTCTGTTAGTGCACGTTAGTGGATGTGAATGTGTCTGTTAGTGCACGTTAGTGCATGTGAGTGCATGTGAGTGTGTCTTTTAGTGCATGTGAGTGCATGTGAGCGTGTCTTTTAGTGTAGGTTAGTGGATGTGAGTGCTTGCGAGTGTGTCTTTTAGTGCACGTTAGTGCATGTGAGTCTCTTTTAGTGCACGTTAGTGGATGTGAGTGCATGTGAGCGTCTCTTTTAGTGCACGTTAGTGCATGTGAGTGTGTCTTTTAGTGCACATTAGTGGATGTGAGTGCATGTGAGCGTGTCTTTTAGTGCACGTTAGTGCATATGAGTGTGTCTGTTAGTGTACGTTAGTGGATGTGAGTGCATTGCATGTGAGCGTGTCTGTTAGTGCACGTTAGTGGATGTGAGTCTCTGTTAGTGCACGTTAGTGCATGTGAGCGTGTCTGTTAGTGCACGTTAGTGGATGTGAGTGTCTGTTAGTGCACGTTAGTGCATGTGAGTGCATGTGAGTGTGTCTGTTAGTGCACGTTCGTGGATGTGAATGTGTGTTAGTGCACGTTAGTGCATACGAGTGAATGTGAGCGTGTCTGTTAGTGCACGTCAGTGGATGTGAATGTGTCTTTTAGTGCACGTTAGTGCATACGAGTGTCTTTTAGTGCACGTTAGTGGATGTGAGTGCATGTGAGCGTGTCTTTTAGTGCACGTTAGTGGATGTGAGTGTCTGTTAGTGCACGTTAGTGCATGTGAGCGTGTCTTTTAGTGCACGTTAGTGGATGTGAGTGTGTCTGTTAGTGCATGTTAGTGCATGTGAGTGCATGTGAGCGTGTCTTTTAGTTCACGTTAGTGCATGTGAGTGCATGTGAGCGTGTCTTTTAGTTCACGTTAGTGCATGTGAGTGCATGTGAGCGTGTCTGTTAGTGCACGTTAGTGGATGTGAGTGTGTCTGTTAGTGCACGTTACTGCATGTGAGTGCATGTGAGCGTGTCTTTTAGTGCACGTTAGTGCATGTGAGTGTGTCTTTTAGTGCACATTAGTGGATGTGAGTGCATGTGAGCGTGTCTTTTAGTGCACGTTAGTGCATATGAGTGTGTCTGTTAGTGCACGTTCGTGGATGTGAGTGCATGTGAGCGTGTCTTTTAGTGCACGTTAGTGGATGTGAGTGCGTGTGAGCATGTCTTTTAGTGCACGTTAGTGCATGTGAGTGTGTCTGTTAGTGCACGTTAGTGCATGTGAGTGTGTCTGTTAGTGCACGTTAGTGCATGTGAGTGCATGTGAGCGTGTCTGTTAGTGCACGTTATTGGATGTGAGTGTGTCTGTCAGTGCACGTTAGTGCATGTGAGTGCATGTGAGCGTGTCTTTTAGTGCATGTGAGTGCATGCGATCGTGTCTTTTAGTGTAGGTTAGTGCATGTGAGCGTGTCTTTTAGTGTAGGTTAGTGCATGTGAGCCTGTATTTTAGTGTAAGTTAGTGCATGTGAGCGTGTCTTTTAGTGTAGGTTAGTGCATGTGAGCGTGTCTTTTAGTGCACGTTAGTGCATGTGAGCGTGTCTTTTTGTGTAGGGTAGTGGATGTGAGTGCTTGTGAGTGTCTTTTAGTGCACATTAGTGCATGGCATGTGAGTCTCTTTTAGTGCACGTTAGTGGATGTGAGTGCATGTGAGTGCATGAGAGCGTCTCTTTTAGTGCACGTTAGTGCATGTGAGTGCATGAGAGCGTCTCTTTTAGTGCACGTTAGTGCATGTGAGTGTCTTTTAGTGCACATTAGTGGATGTGAGTGCATGTGAGCGTGTCTGTTAGTGCACGTTAGTGCATGTGAGTGCATGTGAGCGTGTCTGTTAGTGCACGTTAGTGGATGTGAATGTGTCTGTTAGTGCACGTTAGTGCATGTGAGTGCATGTGAGCGTGTCTTTTAGTGCATGTGAGTGCATGTGAGCGTGTCTTTTAGTGCACATTAGTGGATGTGAGTGCTTGCGAGTGTGTCTTTTAGTGCACGTTAGTGCATGTGAGTCTCTTTTAGTGCACGTTAGTGGATGTGAGTGCATGTGAGCGTCTCTTTTAGTGCACGTTAGTGCATGTGAGTGTGTCTTTTCGTGCACATTAGTGGATGTGAGTGCATGTGAGCGTGTCTTTTAGTGCACGTTAGTGCATATGAGTGTGTCTGTTAGTGCACGTTAGTGGATGTGAGTGCATTGCATGTGAGCGTGTCTGTTAGTGCACGTTAGTGGATGTGAGTCTCTGTTAGTGCACGTTAGTGCATGTGAGCGTGTCTGTTAGTGCACGTTAGTGGATGTGAATGTGTCTGTTAGTGCACGTTAGTGCATGTGAGTGCATGTGAGCGTGTATTTTAGTGCACGTTAGTGCATGTGAGTGCATGTGAGCGTGTCTGTTAGTGCACGTTCGTGGATGTGAATGTGTCTGTTAGTGCACGTTAGTGCATACGAGTGAATGTGAGCGTGTCTGTTAGTGCACGTTCGTGGATGTGAATGTGTCTTTTAGTGCACATTAGTGCATACGAGTGTGTCTGTTAGTGCACGTTAGTGGATGTGAGTGCATGTGAGCGTGTCTTTTAGTGCACGTTAATGGATGTGAGTGTCTGTTAGTGCACGTTAGTGCATGTGAGTGTGTCTGTTAGTGCATGTTAGTGCATGTGAGTGCATGTGAGCGTGTCTTTTAGTTCACGTTAGTGCATGTGAGTGCATGTGAGCGTGTCTGTTAGTGCACGTTAGTGGATGTGAGTGTGTATGTTAGTGCACGTTAGTGCATGTGAGTGCATGTGAGCGTGTCTTTTAGTGCACGTTAGTGCATGTGAGTGTGTATTTTAGTGCACATTAGTGGATGTGAGTGCATGTGAGCGTGTCTTTTAGTGCACGTTAGTGCATATGAGTGTCTGTTAGTGCACGTTAGTGGATGTGAGTGCATGTGAGCGTGTCTTTTAGTGCACGTTAGTGGATGTGAGTGCATGTGAGCATGTCTTTTAGTGCACGTTAGTGCATGTGAGTGTGTCTGTTAGTGCACGTTAGTGCATGTGAGTGTGTCTGTTAGTGCACGTTAGTGCATGTGAGTGCATGTGAGCGTGTCTGTTAGTGCACGTCAGTGGATGTGAGTGTGTCTGTTAGTGCACGTTAGTACATGTGAGTGCATGTGAGCATGTCTTTTAGTGCATGTGAGTGCATGTGAGCGTGTCTTTTTGTGTAGGGTAGTGGATGTGAGTGCTTGTGAGTGTCTTTTAGTGCACGTTAGTGCATGGCATGTGAGTCTGTTAGTGCACATTAGTGCATGTGAGTGTGTCTGTTAGTGCATGTGAGCGTGTCTTTTAGTGCACGTTAGTGGATGTGAGTGCATGTGAGCATGTCTTTTAGTGCACGTTAGTGCATACGAGTGAATGTGAGCGTGTCTGTTAGTGCACGTTCGTGGATGTGAATGTGTCTTTTAGTGCACATTAGTGCATACGAGTGTGTCTGTTAGTGCACGTTAGTGGATGTGAGTGCATGTGAGCGTGTCTTTTAGTGCACGTTAGTGGATGTGAGTGTCTGTTAGTGCACGTTAGTGCATGTGAGTGTGTCTGTTAGTGCATGTTAGTGCATGTGAGTGCATGTGAGCGTGTCTTTTAGTTCACGTTAGTGCATGTGAGTGCATGTGAGCGTGTCTGTTAGTGCACGTTAGTGGATGTGAGTGTGTATGTTAGTGCACGTTAGTGCATGTGAGTGCATGTGAGCGTGTCTTTTAGTGCACGTTAGTGCATGTGAGTGTGTATTTTAGTGCACATTAGTGGATGTGAGTGCATGTGAGCGTGTCTTTTAGTGCACGTTAGTGCATATGAGTGTCTGTTAGTGCACGTTAGTGGATGTGAGTGCATGTGAGCGTGTCTTTTAGTGCACGTTAGTGGATGTGAGTGCATGTGAGCATGTCTTTTAGTGCACGTTAGTGCATGTGAGTGTGTCTGTTAGTGCACGTTAGTGCATGTGAGTGTGTCTGTTAGTGCACGTTAGTGCATGTGAGTGCATGTGAGCGTGTCTGTTAGTGCACGTCAGTGGATGTGAGTGTGTCTGTTAGTGCACGTTAGTACATGTGAGTGCATGTGAGCGTGTCTTTTAGTGCATGTGAGTGCATGTGAGCGTGTCTTTTTGTGTAGGGTAGTGGATGTGAGTGCTTGTGAGTGTCTTTTAGTGCACGTTAGTGCATGGCATGTGAGTCTGTTAGTGCACATTAGTGCATGTGAGTGTGTCTGTTAGTGCATGTGAGCGTGTCTTTTAGTGCACGTTTGTGGATGTGAGTGCATGTGAGCATGTCTTTTAGTGCACGTTAGTGCATGTGAGTGTGTCTGTTAGTGCACGTTAGTGCATGTGAGTGTGTCTGTTAGTGCACGTTAGTGCATGTGAGTGCATGTGAGCGTGTCTGTTAGTGCACGTTAGTGGATGTGAGTGTGTCTGTTAGTGCACGTTAGTGCATGTGAGTGCATGTGAGCGTGTCTTTTAGTGCATGTGAGTGCATGTGAGCGTGCCTTTTAGTGTAGGTTAGTGCATGTGAGCGTGTCTTTTTGTGTAGGGTAGTGGATGTGAGTGCTTGTGAGTGTCTTTTAGTGCACATTAGTGCATGGCATGTGAGTCTCTTTTAGTGCACGTTAGTGGATGTGAGTGCATGTGAGTGCATGAGAGCGTCTCTTTTAGTGCACGTTAGTGCATGTGAGTGCATGAGAGCGTCTCTTTTAGTGCACGTTAGTGCATGTGAGTGTCTTTTAGTGCACATTAGTGGATGTGAGTGCATGTGAGCGTGTCTGTTAGTGCACGTTAGTGCATGTGAGTGCATGTGAGCGTGTCTGTTAGTGCACGTTAGTGGATGTGAATGTGTCTGTTAGTGCACGTTAGTGCATGTGAGTGCATGTGAGCGTGTCTTTTAGTGCATGTGAGTGCATGTGAGCGTGTCTTTTAGTGCACATTAGTGGATGTGAGTGCTTGCGAGTGTGTCTTTTAGTGCACGTTAGTGCATGTGAGTCTCTTTTAGTGCACGTTAGTGGATGTGAGTGCATGTGAGCGTCTCTTTTAGTGCACGTTAGTGCATGTGAGTGTGTCTTTTCGTGCACATTAGTGGATGTGAGTGCATGTGAGCGTGTCTTTTAGTGCACGTTAGTGCATATGAGTGTGTCTGTTAGTGCACGTTAGTGGATGTGAGTGCATTGCATGTGAGCGTGTCTGTTAGTGCACGTTAGTGGATGTGAGTCTCTGTTAGTGCACGTTAGTGCATGTGAGCGTGTCTGTTAGTGCACGTTAGTGGATGTGAATGTGTCTGTTAGTGCACGTTAGTGCATGTGAGTGCATGTGAGCGTGTATTTTAGTGCACGTTAGTGCATGTGAGTGCATGTGAGCGTGTCTGTTAGTGCACGTTCGTGGATGTGAATGTGTCTGTTAGTGCACGTTAGTGCATACGAGTGAATGTGAGCGTGTCTGTTAGTGCACGTTCGTGGATGTGAATGTGTCTTTTAGTGCACATTAGTGCATACGAGTGTGTCTGTTAGTGCACGTTAGTGGATGTGAGTGCATGTGAGCGTGTCTTTTAGTGCACGTTAATGGATGTGAGTGTCTGTTAGTGCACGTTAGTGCATGTGAGTGTGTCTGTTAGTGCATGTTAGTGCATGTGAGCGTGTCTTTTAGTGCACGTTAGTGCATGTGAGTGTGTATTTTAGTGCACATTAGTGGATGTGAGTGCATGTGAGCGTGTCTTTTAGTGCACGTTAGTGCATATGAGTGTCTGTTAGTGCACGTTAGTGGATGTGAGTGCATGTGAGCGTGTCTTTTAGTGCACGTTAGTGGATGTGAGTGCATGTGAGCATGTCTTTTAGTGCACGTTAGTGCATGTGAGTGTGTCTGTTAGTGCACGTTAGTGCATGTGAGTGTGTCTGTTAGTGCACGTTAGTGCATGTGAGTGCATGTGAGCGTGTCTGTTAGTGCACGTCAGTGGATGTGAGTGTGTCTGTTAGTGCACGTTAGTACATGTGAGTGCATGTGAGCGTGTCTTTTAGTGCATGTGAGTGCATGTGAGCGTGTCTTTTTGTGTAGGGTAGTGGATGTGAGTGCTTGTGAGTGTCTTTTAGTGCACGTTAGTGCATGGCATGTGAGTCTGTTAGTGCACATTAGTGCATGTGAGTGTGTCTGTTAGTGCATGTGAGCGTGTCTTTTAGTGCACGTTAGTGGATGTGAGTGCATGTGAGCATGTCTTTTAGTGCACGTTAGTGCATACGAGTGAATGTGAGCGTGTCTGTTAGTGCACGTTCGTGGATGTGAATGTGTCTTTTAGTGCACATTAGTGCATACGAGTGTGTCTGTTAGTGCACGTTAGTGGATGTGAGTGCATGTGAGCGTGTCTTTTAGTGCACGTTAGTGGATGTGAGTGTCTGTTAGTGCACGTTAGTGCATGTGAGTGTGTCTGTTAGTGCATGTTAGTGCATGTGAGTGCATGTGAGCGTGTCTTTTAGTTCACGTTAGTGCATGTGAGTGCATGTGAGCGTGTCTGTTAGTGCACGTTAGTGGATGTGAGTGTGTATGTTAGTGCACGTTAGTGCATGTGAGTGTGTATTTTAGTGCACATTAGTGGATGTGAGTGCATGTGAGCGTGTCTTTTAGTGCACGTTAGTGCATATGAGTGTCTGTTAGTGCACGTTAGTGGATGTGAGTGCATGTGAGCGTGTCTTTTAGTGCACGTTAGTGGATGTGAGTGCATGTGAGCATGTCTTTTAGTGCACGTTAGTGCATGTGAGTGTGTCTGTTAGTGCACGTTAGTGCATGTGAGTGTGTCTGTTAGTGCACGTTAGTGCATGTGAGTGCATGTGAGCGTGTCTGTTAGTGCACGTTAGTACATGTGAGTGCATGTGAGCGTGTCTTTTAGTGCATGTGAGTGCATGTGAGCGTGTCTTTTTGTGTAGGGTAGTGGATGTGAGTGCTTGTGAGTGTCTTTTAGTGCACGTTAGTGCATGGCATGTGAGTCTGTTAGTGCACATTAGTGCATGTGAGTGTGTCTGTTAGTGCATGTGAGCGTGTCTTTTAGTGCACGTTTGTGGATGTGAGTGCATGTGAGCATGTCTTTTAGTGCACGTTAGTGCATGTGAGTGTGTCTGTTAGTGCACGTTAGTGCATGTGAGTGTGTCTGTTAGTGCACGTTAGTGCATGTGAGTGCATGTGAGCGTGTCTGTTAGTGCACGTTAGTGGATGTGAGTGTGTCTGTTAGTGCACGTTAGTGCATGTGAGTGCATGTGAGCGTGTCTTTTAGTGCATGTGAGTGCATGTGAGCGTGCCTTTTAGTGTAGGTTAGTGCATGTGAGCGTGTCTTTTAGTGTAGGTTAGTGCATGTGAGCCTGTATTTTAGTGTAAGTTAGTGCATGTGAGCGTGTCTTTTAGTGTAGGTTAGTGCATGTGAGCGTGTCTTTTAGTGCACGTTTGTGCATGTGAGCGTGTCTTTTTGTGTAGGGTAGTGGATGTGAGTGCTTGTGAGTGTCTTTTAGTGCACGTTAGTGCATGGCATGTGAGTCTCTTTTAGTGCACGTTAGTGGATGTGAGTGCATGTGAGCGTGTCTTTTAGTGCACGTTAGTGCATGTGAGTGCATGAGAGCGTCTCTTTTAGTGCACGTTAGTGCATGTGAGTGTGTCTTTTAGTGCACATTAGTGGATGTGAGTGCATGTGAGCGTGTCTTTTCGTGCACGTTAGTGCATATGAGTGTGTCTGTTAGTGCACGTTAGTGGATGTGAGTGCATGTGAGCGTCTCTTTTAGTGCACATTAGTGGATGTGAGTGCATGTGAGCGTGTCTTTTAGTCCACGTTAGTGCATGTGAGCGTGTCTTTTAGTGCATGTGTGTGCATGTGAGCGTGTCCTTTAGTGTAGGTTAGTGGATGTGAGTGCTTGTGAGTGTGTCTTTTAGTGCACGTTAGTGGATGTGAGTGTGTCTGTTAGTGCACGTTAGTGCATGTGAGTGCATGTGGGCGTGTCTTTTAGTGCACGTTAGTGCATGTGAGTGCATGTGAGCGTCTCTTTTAGTGCACGTTAGTGCATGTGAGTGTGTCTTTTAGTGCACATTAGTGGATGTGAGTGCATGTGAGCGTGTCTTTTAGTGCACGCTCGTGCATACGAGTGTGTCTGTTAGTGCACGTTAGTGCATACGAGTGTGTCTGTTAGTGCACGTTAGTGGATGTGAGTGCATGTGAGCGTGTCTTTTAGTGCACGTTAGTGGATGTGAGTGTCTGTTAGTGCACGTTAGTGCATGTGAGCGTGTCTTTTTGTGCACGTTAGTGGATGTGAGTGTGTCTGTTCGTGCACGTTAGTGCATGTGAGTGCATGTGAGCGTGTCTTTTAGTTCACGTTAGTGCATGTGAGTGCATGTGAGCGTGTCTGTTAGTGCTCGTTAGTTGATGTGAGTGTGTCTGTTAGTGCACGTTACTGCATGTGAGTGCATGTGAGCGTGTCTTTTAGTGCACGTTAGTGCATGTGAGTGTGTCTTTTAGTGCACATTAGTGGATGTGAGTGCATGTGAGCGTGTCTTTTAGTGCACGTTAGTGCATATGAGTGTGTCTGTTAGTGCACGTTAGTGGATGTGAGTGCATGTGAGCGTGTCTTTTAGTGCACGTTAGTGGATGTGAGTGCATGTGAGCATGTCTTTTAGTGCACGTTAGTGCATGTGAGTGTGTCTGTTCGTGCACGTTAGTGCATGTGAGTGTGTCTGTTAGTGCACGTTAGTGCATGTGAGTGCATGTGAGCGTGTCTGTTAGTGCACGTTAGTGGATGTGAGTGTGTCTGTTAGTGCACGTTAGTGCATGTGAGTGCATGTAAGCGTGTCTTTTAGTGCATGTGAGTGCATGTGAGCGTGTCTTTTAGTGTAGGTTAGTGCATGTGAGCGTGTCTTTTAGTGTAGGTTAGTGCATGTGAGCCTGTATTTTAGTGTAAGTTAGTGCATGTGAGCGTGTCTTTTAGTGTAGGTTAGTGCATGTGAGCGTGTCTTTTAGTGCATGTGAGCGTGTCTTTTTGTGTAGGGTAGTGGATGTGAGTGCTTGTGAGTGTCTTTTAGTGCACGTTAGTGCATGGCATGTGAGTCTGTTCGTGCACGTTAGTGCATGTGAGTGTGTCTGTTAGTGCACGTTAGTGCATGTGAGCGTGTCTTTTAGTGCACGTTAGTGGATGTGAGTGCGTGTGAGCATGTCTTTTAGTGCACGTTAGTGCATGTGAGTGTGTCTGTTAGTGCACGTTAGTGCATGTGAGTGTGTCTGTTAGTGCACGTTAGTGCATGTGAGTGCATGTGAGCGTGTCTGTTAGTGCACGTTAGTGGATGTGAGTGTGTCTGTCAGTGCACGTTAGTGCATGTGAGTGCATGTGAGCGTGTCTTTTAGTGCATGTGAGTGCATGTGAGCGTGTCTTTTAGTGTAGGTTAGTGCATGTGAGCGTGTCTTTTAGTGTAGGTTAGTGCATGTGAGCCTGTATTTTAGTGTAAGTTAGTGCATGTGAGCGTGTCTTTTAGTGTAGGTTAGTGCATGTGAGCGTGTCTTTTAGTGCACGTTAGTGCATGTGAGCGTGTCTTTTTGTGTAGGGTAGTGGATGTGAGTGCTTGTGAGTGTCTTTTAGTGCACGTTAGTGCATGGCATGTGAGTCTCTTTTAGTGCACGTTAGTGGATGTGAGTGCATGTGAGCGTGTCTTTTAATGCACGTTAGTGCATGTGAGTGCATGAGAGCGTCTCTTTTAGTGCACGTTAGTGCATGTGAGTGTGTCTTTTAGTGCACATTAGTGGATGTGAGTGCATGTGAGCGTGTCTGTTAGTGCACGTTAGTGCATGTGAGTGCATGTGAGCGTGTCTTTTAGTGCACGTTAGTGCATGTGAGTGCATGTGAGCGTGTCTGTTAGTGCACGTTAGTGGATGTGGATGTGTCTGTTAGTGCACGTTAGTGCATGTGAGTGCATGTGAGCGTGTCTTTTAGTGCATGTGAGTGCATGTGAGCGTGTCTTTTAGTGTAGGTTAGTGGATGTGAGTGCTTGCGAGTGTGTCTTTTAGTGCACGTTGGTGCATGTGAGTCTCTTTTAGTGCACGTTAGTGGATGTGAGTGCATGTGAGCGTCTCTTTTAGTGCACGTTAGTGCATGTGAGTGTCTTTTAGTGCACATTAGTGGATGTGAGTGCATGTGAGCGTGTCTTTTAGTGCACGTTAGTGCATATGAGTGTGTCTGTTAGTGCACGTTAGTGGATGTGAGTGCATTGCATGTGAGCGTGTCTGTTAGTGCACGTTAGTGGATGTGAGTCTCTGTTAGTGCACGTTAGTGCATGTGAGCGTGTCTGTTAGTGCACGTTAGTGGATGTGAGTGTCTGTTAGTGCACGTTAGTGCATGTGAGTGCACGTTAGTGCATGTGAGTGCATGTGAGCGTGTATTTTAGTGCACGTTAGTGCATGTGAGTGCATGTGAGCGTGTCTGTTAGTGCACGTTCGTGGATGTGAATGTGTCTGTTAGTGCACGTTAGTGCATACGAGTGAATGTGAGCGTGTCTGTTAGTGCACGTCAGTGGATGTGAATGTGTCTTTTAGTGCACGTTAGTGCATACGAGTGTGTCTGTTAGTGCACGTTAGTGGATGTGAGTGCATGTGAGTGTGTCTTTTAGTGCACGTTAGTGGATGTGAGTGTCTGTTAGTGCACGTTAGTGCATGTGAGCGTGTCTTTTAGTGCACGTTAGTGGATGTGAGTGTGTCTGTTAGTGCATGTTAGTGCATGTGAGTGCATGTGAGCGTGTCTGTTAGTGGATGTGAGTGTGTCTGTTAGTGCACGTTAGTGGATGTGAGTGCATGTGAGCATGTCTTTTAGTGCACGTTAGTGCATGTGAGTGTGTCTGTTAGTGCACGTTAGTGCATGTGAGTGTGTCTGTTAGTGCACGTTAGTACATGTGAGTGCATGTGAGCGTGTCTTTTAGTGCATGTGAGTGCATGTGAGCGTGTCTTTTAGTGTAGGTTAGTGCATGTGAGCGTGTCTTTTAGTGTAGGTTAGTGCATGTGAGCCTGTATTTTAGTGTAAGTTAGTGCATGTGAGCGTGTCTTTTAGTGTAGGTTAGTGCATGTGAGCGTGTCTTTTAGTGCACGTTAGTGCATGTGAGCGTGTCTTTTTGTGTAGGGTAGTGGATGTGAGTGCTTGTGAGTGTCTTTTAGTGCACGTTAGTGCATGGCATGTGAGTCTGTTAGTGCACATTAGTGCATGTGAGTGTGTCTGTTAGTGCATGTGAGCGTGTCTTTTAGTGCACGTTAGTGGATGTGAGTGCATGTGAGCATGTCTTTTAGTGCACGTTAGTGCATGTGAGTGTGTCTGTTAGTGCACGTTAGTGCATGTGAGTGTGTCTGTTAGTGCACGTTAGTGCATGTGAGTGCATGTGAGCGTGTCTGTTAGTGCACGTTAGTGGATGTGAGTGTGTCTGTTAGTGCACGTTAGTGCATGTGAGTGCATGTGAGCGTGTCTTTTAGTGCATGTGAGTGCATGTGAGCGTGCCTTTTAGTGTAGGTTAGTGCATGTGAGCGTGTCTTTTAGTGTAGGTTAGTGCATGTGTGCCTGTATTTTAGTGTAAGTTAGTGCATGTGAGCGTGTCTTTTAGTGTAGGTTAGTGCATGTGAGCGTGTCTTTTAGTGCACGTTTGTGCATGTGAGCGTGTCTTTTAGTGCACGTTAGTGCATGTGAGTGCATGAGAGCGTCTCTTTTAGTGCACGTTAGTGCATGTGAGTGTGTCTTTTAGTGCACATTAGTGGATGTGAGTGCATGTGAGCGTGTCTTTTAGTGCACGTTAGTGCATATGAGTGTGTCTGTTAGTGCACGTTAGTGGATGTGAGTGCATGTGAGCGTCTCTTTTAGTGCACATTAGTGGATGTGAGTGCATGTGAGCGTGTCTTTTAGTCCACGTTAGTGCATGTGAGCGTGTCTTTTAGTGCATGTGTGTGCATGTGAGCGTGTCCTTTAGTGTAGGTTAGTGGATGTGAGTGCTTGTGAGTGTGTCTTTTAGTGCACGTTAGTGCATGTGAGTCTCTTTTAGTGCACGTTAGTGGATGTGAGTGCATGTGAGCGTGTCTTTTAGTGCACGTTAGTGCATGTGAGTGCATGTGAGCGTCTCTTTTAGTGCACGTTAGTGCATGTGAGTGTGTCTTTTAGTGCACATTAGTGGATGTGAGTGCATGTGAGCGTGTCTTTTAGTGCACGCTCGTGCATACGAGTGTGTCTGTTCGTGCACGTTAGTGCATGTGAGCGTGTCTTTTAGTGCACGTTAGTGGATGTGAGTGCATGTGAGCGTGTCTTTTAGTGCACGTTAGTGGATGTGAGTGTGTCTGTTAGTGCACGTTAGTGCATGTGAGTGCATGTGAGCGTGTCTTTTAGTTCACGTTAGTGCATGTGAGTGCATGTGAGCGTGTCTGTTAGTGCACGTTAGTGGATGTGAGTGTGTCTGTTCGTGCACGTTAGTGCATGTGAGTGCATGTGAGCGTGTCTTTTAGTGCACGTTAGTGCATGTGAGTGTGTCTTTTAGTGCACATTAGTGGATGTGACTGCATGTGAGCGTGTCTTTTAGTGCACGTTAGTGCATATGAGTGTCTGTTAGTGCACGTTAGTGGATGTGAGTGTCTGTTAGTGCACGTTAGTGCATGTGAGTGCATGTGAGCGTGTCTTTTAGTGTAGGTTAGTGCATGTGAGCGTGTCTTTTAGTGTAGGTTAGTGCATGTGAGCGTGTCTTTTTGTGTAGGGTAGTGGATGTGAGTGCTTGTGAGTGTCTTTTAGTGCACGTTAGTGCATGGCATGTGAGCGTCTCTTTTCGTGCACGTTAGTGGATGTGAGTGCATGTGAGCGTGTCTTTTAGTGCACGTTAGTGCATGTGAGTGCATGTGAGCGTCTCTTTTCCTGCACGTTAGTGCATGTGAGTGTGTCTTTTAGTGCACATCAGTGGATGTGAGTGCATGTCAGCCTGTCTTTTAGTGCACGTTAGTGCATATGAGTGTGTCTGTTAGTGCACGTTCGTGGATGTGAGTGCATGTGAGCATGTCTTTTAGTGCACGTTAGTGCATGTGAGTGCATGTGAGCGTGTCTTTTAGTGCATGTGAGTGCATGTGAGCGTGTCTTTTAGTGTAGGTTAATGATTGTGAGCCTGTCTTTTAGTGTAGGTGAGTGCATGTGAGCGTCTCTTTTAGTGCACATTAGTGGATGTCAGTGCATGTGAGCGTGTCTGTTAGTGCACGTTAGTGGATGTGAGTGCATGTGAGCGTGTCTTTTAGTGCACGTTAGTGGATGTGAGTGCATGTGAGCATGTCTTTTAGTGCACGTTAGTGGATGTGAGTGTGTCTGTTAGTGCACGTTAGTGCATGTGAGTGCATGTGAGCCTGTCTTTTAGTGTAGGTTAGTGCATGTGAGCGTGTCTTTTAGTGTAGGTTAGTGGATGTGAGTGCTTGTCAGTGTGTCTTTTAGTGCACGTTAGTGCATGTGAGCGTGTCTTTTAGTGCACGTTAGTGGATGTGAGTGCATGTGAGCGTGTCTTTTAGTGCACGTTAGTGCATGTGAGTGCATGTGAGCGTCTCTTTTAGTGCACATTAGTGGATGTGAGTGCATGTGAGCGTGTCTTTTAGTCCACGTTAGTGCAAGTGAGTGTCTGTTAGTGCACGTTAGTGGATGTGAGTGCATGTGAGCGTGTCTTTTAGTGCACGTTAGTGGATGTGAGTGCATGTGAGCATGTCTTTTAGTGCACGTTAGTGGATGTGAGTGTGTCTGTTCGTGCACGTTAGTGCATGTGAGTGCATGTGAGCGTGTCTGTTAGTGCACATTAGTGGATGTGAGTGTGTCTGTTAGTGCACGTTAGTGCATGTGAGTGCATGTGAGCCTGTCTTTTAGTGTAGGTTAGTGCATGTGAGCGTGTCTTTTAGTGTAGGTTAGTGGATGTGAGTGCTTGTCAGTGTGTCTTTTAGTGCACGTTAGTGCATGTGAGCGTGTCTTTTAGTGCACGTTAGTGGATGTGAGTGCATGTGAGCGTGTCTTTTAGTGCACGTTCGTGCATGTGAGTGCATGTGAGCGTCTCTTTTAGTGCATGTTAGTGGATGTGAGTGCATGTGAGCATGTCTTTTAGTGCACGTTAGTGAATGTGCGTGTGTCTGTTAGTGCACGTTAGTGCATGTGAGTGTGTCTTTTAGTGTAGGTTAGTGGATGGGAGTGCTTGTGAGTGTGTCTTTTAGTGCACGTTAGTGCATGTGAGCGTGTCTTTTAGTGCACGTTAGTGCATGTGAGCGTGTCTTTTTGTGTAGGTTAGTGGATGTGAGTGCTTGTGAGTGTGTCTTTTAGTGCACGTTAGTGCATGTGAGCGTGTCTTTTAGTGCACGTTAGTTTATGTGAACGTGTCTTCTTGTGTCGGTTAGCTTCCTAAACACCTGAATCATGACTCACAGGCGGACGTGTCAGGACTCGCCTGCAGCCTGAACTCAGGGCCGCTGAGCACCAACTGCAAATACACTTCACTTTAATGAAACATCTCTTTTCACATCGTGAGGTTACACAACACATGGAGTCTCTACTCACAGAACATCGAGACATGTCCATCAGAGACAAAGAGACGTTGGATCATTTCTAATGTTGGATGAGCTCAGAGAGGAACATGAAGACTCTTGTTTCATGTTTTCATTTGTTTGGTGACAGAGTGTGAAGAAGAAGAAGAAGAAGAAGAAGAAGAAGAAGAAGAAGAAGAAGAAGAAGAAGAAGAAGAAGAAGAGCTCTGTGTTTCCTGTCTGATCTTATTCAGCCGATAAAGTTTCATGATTCAACACTGAAAGAATCTCTGGAGACAAAACAAAGACGAGTTCAGTTACAGATTTTATCTGATGACTGACAACAAGATATTTATTCCCTCTGCTTCCAGTCTTTGTGCTAAGCTAGGCTAACAGTCTCCCCCTGGGTCCTTTGTGCTAAGCTAGGCTAACAGTCTCCCCCTGGGTTCTTTGTGCTAAGCTTCCTTTCGACCGGGTATGAGGAAATATTACGGAGTCATTTGGTAATATTGATCCATTTGTGTTTAAGAGGAAAATAAACAGGATGAGATTGATGATGATATTTATGATTTAAAAAATACACTTTGAATCAATATATTTTTGTTAAAACGTTTTATCTTGACTTTCAGTTGATCAACCTTGAACATTGCCTTCATGTTCTCACAGTTAGTTGCATGAAGATCAGAATGAACACATGAAGTTGACCAATCAACTTCATCACCTTTAGAACCTCCTCAGTGACCACTAGAACCCCTGAAACACCTTTAGAACCTCCTCAGTGATCACTAGAACCCCTGAAACACCGTTGGAACCTCCTCAGTGACCACACAAAACATTCCTCCACACTGAACATGTCTTATTATTTATAAATGATGTTCGTCAGCAGGTCAGAATCTCCAGAGGTCAGAGGTCACAGTTCACTCACCACAGCAGGACGACATCATCAGCGAGAGCCAGAGAGAGAGAGACAGCAGCACGTTCATCCTGGAGGACAGACACAACCTGACTGAGAGAGAGACGGGCGGCAGTGGGTGTGTCCTCTTCTGTCTCTCAGTTAACCCTTTAACACACAGGTTGACTGACACACTCACACACACACACACACACACAAATATAAATATATATATATATATATATATATATATATATGTGTGTGTTGTATATATGTATTTAATAGTGCTGGGCAACGATTAAAATATTTAATTGCATGGATTTTTTGCGATTAATCTCATTGTTATGGCAAAGTTCAATCATGAATTATAAAGTAGTGTATTGCGCTTTTATTTTGAAAGTGCTGCTATATGAACTAAAGGGCAATAACATTTGGTTCACGAGATGCAGGCAGCATGTTTCATACTTAATGTGAATATGATTCATACTTTGTTGGCATCTTATTCTGAAAACCGGATGTTCATCTGAAGAAACCGGATGTTGTCTCACGTTAATGTTTCCGCTAACTTTCAAAGTGCTTCGCTCTGATCTGTGCGTTTGAATGCGTTCACGGTGAATGTCAGCGTAGAGCTGCACTAACATGTGAGAGTCTGTGACGTCACCAGCGACGTCCAGTCGTCTCCAGGCAGAGCAGCGGAAGTCGCCTTTTCTCTACGGCAACCCTGAAGGGACATCACATCTCTACTGCAACACCATGAACATGAGACAGGCTGACTACAGCATGTTTGCTGCTTCATCCCACTGCTCTTGTCATCCTCTTGTTGTTATGTCTATGTATTGTCTCTTGTCTTTCAGTTAAAAAAATAAAATAAATTATAAGTATAATAAATTTAATAAATGCGTTAACGGGCGATAAAATAATTGTCGGCGTTAACTTGCCCAGCACTAGTATATATATATATCTATATATATATAGATATCTATGATATCTATATATATATAGATATATGTTGTTGTGGAGTTCTCCACAGATCACTTTGTGTTTAACGTCCCTGTTCTACCAACAGTAGAACCCTTAAAGGACCCTGGTGACCTGGAGAACCCTCTACGGACCATTATAACCTCCTGAAGGTTCTCTGGAGCCTCTAGTACTTTAAAGGGTTAAAAACAAAATTCAATCATGTTTTTTTTCCAGTGCAGTCGAGAAGAAAGTGAAACTTGTACAAGACAGATCCTGACATGCAGAGTGAGAGAGGGTGTGTGTGTGTGTGTGTGTGTATCCTCCCACAGAGAGGTTTTACCTTTTTATTGGGAAGAATCGAACCGGAGACGTTACAATTACATGTTGAGCATCTTCAACATGTCCACCAGAACCACCAGAACCACCAGGTCCACCAGGTCCACCAGAACCACCTGAACCACCAGAACCAGCAAGTCCACCAGAACCACCTGAACCACCAGAACCACCAGAACCACCAGAACCACCAGGTCCACCAGAACTATCAGAACCATCTGTATTTGTAGATAAAGAAGAGGAGAAAATGTCAAGGGTTCATTTAAAATTGATTGAAAGATAAATCAATAACGACATGTGATATTATTTAAATGTTTACATTTGTATGTCCAGTCTGTCCTGAAGGTGGCGCTCTGATTCTTTTGACAGATGTAAAAATTATCAATATATTGAATGAAACGTTTTAGTTTTAGTGCATGTTAATGCATATTAATGCATGTAAGTGCACGTGAGATCAGGTAAACACTGTTAGCTGTTAGCTGTTAGCTGTTAGCTGCGGCTCCGTGTCGTCATGTTGAGATGAATAAAGTTGAATGTTTTTGAATCTGTCTTCAGTGGTCACAGACATCGAGCAGGTTGAGAAAAGAAGTCGGACTGAAGGTTTAAACTCTCAGATGCACATTAGCAGAGATTTACATCCCCAGTGTTCCCAGTGAAAACTCCCAGCATGCCACAGGGCAGCATGGGGGTGTTTGATGGATTAACCTGCCTGTCAGGAATTCTTCCTGCGGGGAAACTTACTGGATACAGCAGTGTGTGTGTCGCTAACATATGTTATATATTACAATATATATATATATATCAGTGCTGGGCAACAATTACAATTTTGATTGTTATGGCAAAGTTCAATAATGAATTCATAAGTAGTGTATTGTGCACTTGTATTTTAAAGTGCTGCTCTATGAACTAAAGGTCAATAACATTGTGTGTGAACACTTTACACACATCAGGTTGTTGTTAGCAGCAGTGTTCCCTTCACACAGCAGCAGTTATAACACAGTTATAATGATTCTGATCATAGATATTCAGGTGTTCACAACTTTATGTGTGGAAGAGATGATATTTAAATATACACCTGGAAAACTACAAACCTATCTACGTCATGTTTTTATGTTGTTAAATTCTCAGTAGTGATACTAAATGATGCTTATTATACATATTACACACAAAACACTTTAAGAACTCTAAAACAATCATTTAAAGGACTAATTTATTATTTGGTATTTAGGTCAGACACATAACGCTGATGACCGTAATATGTGTGCTATTTGTTATGTACGTTGGTACATAGAGGCTGATAAGAAGCTGTACATGGAGGGACTTAGGACCCAGGGGAGTGTAGGTGAAGCATGGACCTGTAGTCTGTACCGTGGCAGTGACCTGCATGAGGAAGTTAAGCTGATAAAGAATTGAGTTAAGAGCAGTTTGTTCTCTCGCGCTTCATTTAAAAACACACAACATGTATTTTGATATTGAAGATCGCACGTGCGTGCGATAATATAGAATCTGAATCAGAACCGTTTATTGCCATGGTATGTTGAACATACATATAATATAATTGTCGGTGTTAATTAATTAATGCGTTAACGCGATAATAACACGTTAACTTGCCCAGCACTAATAATAATAATATTTACAGTATATAATAATATGATAATTTAATATATGTGTGCATTCTCTCTAGTGTCCACCAGGGGGCGACTCCTCTGGTTGTATAGAAGTCTATAGAAAATGACTCTACTTCTCTCTTGATTTATTCCCTCAGTAAACATTGTAAACATGAGTTTATGTCTCAATCTCTAGTTTCAAGTCTTCTTCAATACAGCATGATGTTCATTTAGTACATGATGGTCCATTTAGAGTCACACAGACCATAAAGCAGGGGATGCTTTAGGGCGGGGCTACACAGTGATTGACAGGTCAACACCAGAGACGGCGTCGCTACATCACTCCTCCTCAGTCCATATATGATCACTTCCTGTTCACTGGTTGATAAGAAACAAGATGGCGACGGACAAAACGCTGAACTTGAGGCTTTAAAACGTTGACATGTTTTTTTTTCTGCCGACTGGGCGGTGATGTCACAGTCCCGGTGATGATGTCATCTGCTGCTTCGTGTTGTCGCGTCAACACAAACCCGTAAAAAGACTAGCCGTCGTCGTGGTAACCGGGCCAGACGGAAGGAGCCGATTGGCCGCCTGCCAAGCAGTAAAAGCTGCTGATGAACGTGGGAACGAGGCCGAGCGGCGACCTTTGACCTCTGTGAAGGCTCCGTCTCTCTCTTTAACTAAGAGTTCGGAGGTCACGGGGACCCTGTTTGTGTTCCCCTTTAACAGCCTCAGAGGGTCTCACACAGTGAAACCAGCTGTTTGTTTCCAGCTGGTTTCAGCGGCTGAAAGGCATTGTGGGAAATGCAGTTTCTCCACTACATCGAGTCAACAAAGGATGAAGGGAAAGATTTACCTGTGTGTCTGTGTGTGTCTGTCTGTCTGTGTGTGTCTGTCTGTCTGTCTGTCTGTGTGTGTGTGTGTGTGTTTGTGTGTGTGTTTGTGTCTGTCTGTGTGTGTGTGTGTCTGTGTATGTGTGTGTGTGTCTGTGTGTGTGTGTGTCTGTGTGTGTCTGTCTGTGTCTGTCTGTGTGTGTGTGTGTGTGTGTCTGTGTGTGTGTGTGTGTGTCTGTGTCTGTCTGTGTCTGTCTGTGTGTGTGTGTGTGTCTGTCTGTGTGTGTGTGTGTGTCTGTGTGTGTGTGTGTGTGTTTGTGTGTGTGTTTGTGTCTGTCTGTGTGTGTGTGTGTGTGTGTCTGTGTGTGTGTCTGTGTGTCTGTGTGTGTTTGTGTGTGTCTGTATGTGTGTGTGTGTGTTTGTGTGTGTCTGTATGTGTGTGTGTGTGTTTCCATGGAGAATATGAGATCAGTCTAATGTTTAGAGACAATAAGGAAGTGGACTCTGATCTCAGGTGTCGCTGCAGCTGAGACTCAAAGAAACATTCTGCTGGAGAACACGAGTGAAGAACACGAGTGAAGAAGCTGGTGTGGTTCTATTGAACAGAACAGAAGAGAACAGAATCTTCTGGTGGTTCCTGAGAGAAGAACGATGAAGTTGGACGTGAAGATTCAGCTGCTGAACTTCTTCTTTGAAGTTTTTAACTTCATCTTCCTGGTGAGGAAACATTAGTTAGATATATAATAATAATTATAATTATAATAATAATAAAAACAATGCTAATTATAATAATAATAATGAAAATAATAATATTTACAAAATTAATTATTAAAATGATTACAAAGCTTAATGATAAAAAGAGACCAGCCGATCTATAACTTAATAAAATAAATGTTTGTCTTAACCTTCAGTGCTTCTCACACTGCAGTTAGCTCTAGGCTAAGGAAGCAGTTAGCTCCAGGCTAAGGAAGCAGTTAGCTCCAGGCTAAGGAAGCAGTTAGCTCCAGGCTAAGGAAGCAGTTAGCTCCAGGCTAAGGAAGCAGTTAGCTCCAGGCTAAGGAAGCTGTTAGCTCGTGGCTAAGGAAGCAGTTAGCTCGTGGCTAAGGAAGCTGTTAGCTCGTGGCTAAGGAAGCTGTTAGCTCGTGGCTAAGGAAGCTGTTAGCCCCAGGGTAAGGACGCTGTTAGCCCCAGGCTAAGGAAGCTGTTAGCTCGTGGCTAAGGAAGCTGTTAGCCCCAGGCTAAGGAAGCTGTTAGTCCCAGGCTAAGGAAGCTGTTAGCTCGTGGCTAAGGAAGCTGTTAGCCCCAGGGTAAGGAAGCAGTTAGCCCCAGGCTAAGGAAGCAGTTAGCTCCAGGCTAAGGAAGCAGTTAGCTCCAGGCTAAGGAAGTAGTTAGCCCCAGGCTAAGGAAGCAGTTAGCCATGTCCTTTTACCTGACCATTGACCTCTGTCTGTAGGCTCTGGGTCTCAGTGTGTGCGGCGTCGGACTCTGGATCCTGTTTGACGGAGGAAGCCTCCTGACCATCCATGCCTCAGGTACAGTACAACATGTAGCGATAGCTCCAGGACCAGGATAGCTTAGCTTAGCACAAAGACTGGAAGCAGAGGGAAACTGTTAGTCTGGCTTCATAGCCTCCCAACGGCTGATAACGTGCAAACATTACGGCTCACACAGAGAGTGTTTCTGTATCAGACAGGAAGTAATCGTCACTGGTTCCCTCTTCAAACAGCCAATCTGATTCTTCCATTCTGGATTATTACAGAAATTAATATTGTTTTACAACAGGAAGTGATAAAATGAGTCTGTTTAAACTGAACCAAACAGGTAAAAAACAGAAAGTTGTTAACCAGCTTGCTAAACACAGGAGACCACCTCCGGCTCTCTAGAGCCGTGGTTCTCTACTGGTCTGGCTGCGGGACACACCATCACCCCTTAATGACAAGCTGTGACCCAAATCGAGGATAATCTTCAACTTCTCAAATGTATTTAATGCAAAGATGGTGCAGTACATATAATATAATTGTCGGTGTTAATTAATTAATGCGTTAACGCGATAATAACACGTTAACTTGCCCAGCACTAATAATAATAATATTTACAGTATATAATAATATGATAATTTAATATATGTGTGCATTCTCTCTAGTGTCCACCAGGGGGCGATTCCTCTGGTTGTATAGAAGTCTATAGAAAATGACTCTACTTCTCTCTTGATTTATTCCCTCAGTAAACATTGTAAACATGAGTTTATGTCTCAATCTCTAGTTTCAAGTCTTCTTCAATACAGCATGATGTTCATTTAGTACATGATGGTCCATTTAGAGTCACACAGACCATAAAGCAGGGGATGCTTTAGGGCGGGGCTACACGCTGATTGACAGGTCAACACCAGAGACGTATACGGCGTCTCTACGTCTCCTCCTCAGTCCAGATATGGTCACTTCCTGTTCACTGGCTGCAAAAAAACAAGATGGCGACGGCGAAATCTCTGAACTCAAGTCTTCAAAACATCCACAAACCAACAAGAGATGTCACCATGACTACGTCCACTTCTTATAAACAATTTATGACCAAACATTAGCATTGAACTGGTTAGCTTAGCACAGACAGCTACATGCTAATTCAAACAGTTGACTACAAGTAATAGAGTTTTGTAGGTTTTGAAACTAAGGCCCAGTCTAAACGCATTCAGATATTTAAAAAAACGTGTGTGTGCGTGTGCGTGTGTGTGTGCGTGCGTGTGTGTGTGTGCGTGTCTGTGTCTGTGTGTGCGTGTCTGTGTGTGTGTGCGTGTGCGTGTGTGTGTGTGTGTGCGTGCGCACAGTCGAGCTGCGTGTCGTGGGGGCGGGGCTGATGCTGATTGGTCTGGCGGTGTTGGCGGTCTGTGTGGTCGGGATCGTCGGAGCCGTTAAAGACGTCAGAGTCCTGCTGCTGGTGGTGAGTCTCCAACCTGTAACCACCGATGTAACCTCTGTGCTGTGATCGATCCCTCGTGGTAAAGGTGTACTGACTCACCTGGTCCTCCTCAGTACCTGGGCTTCCTCATCGTGCTGGTCCTGGGTCAGCTGTTCGTCACACTGCTGCTGCTCCTAAACAGAGACAAGGTGAGACAAGGCCTTTTATTTTGTTGCTGAAAACGCTAGTTTTCTGAATGGAATTTGTCTCGATTAGTGCTATGCTAGGCTAACATTGTAGCTCAGGGGTGCTTACACTTTTTCAGCTTGCGAGCTACTTTTAAAATGACCAAGTCAAAATGATCTACCTACATTAAACATGCTGAATATCTATTTATTTATATATATACTGAGTATACTTTATATTTACAATACATGTTGGCGTACCTTGCATAACTGCATAAACTCTTATGGCACAATATAACTCTGTACCTTGTTGGTCGTTATTACTCTGATGATGCACTGAATGCGATTGGCCAGAGTTGCAGAGTCGGACAGTAGCTGCTGGTATCCGCCTCAAGCAGACTTCAGATGATCATCATGGTGGAACGGTGTCTGGACTTCATGTTCTTCATGTGGGAAAGGCTGACTCACATGAATGAGTAGAGCTGAATAATGCAGTCTCAGGGTTCACATGTCCTCATGTTTGGGACTTTCCCTCTGTGAGAAACTGTCCATGAACCCTGGACTTCAGCTGAACGTCAGCATCTCATCCTCCAGACGAGTTCAGGTGAAACAGCGTTGACATTTTTGATGTGAGTGAATCGACCTCAACATCTTCCTGAAATGTGCAGCACATAAGTGAAGCAACTGGCTCGAGTAAAGCAAAGTCTGGAAAGCGTTTGTCAGTCTGCTCTGTGTCACGTTACGCACGCCTTCCGCTGAGTCTCCGGCTCTGACGCAGGTTTTGGAAGTTTCCCAAATCACGGCGCTGCAGCTTTAGCTTCTTTAGGATAAATAAATTGGAAGGCTAATGAATTAGCTCGCCGGAGTTTTGCAATAGCTCGCGCGGTTGACCGCGCATACGTGGTGACCCGTGTGTTAGAAAACCAAGTGGCAAATGCCATGCGGACACCTCATGTCTTTGAATGGCATGCGATCGACCCGCACTACCTCCGCCATCGACCGGTCGATCGCGATCGACGTATTGGGCATCCCTGATGTAGCTGCTCCAGCAACGTCATTGTTTACACCACAGTCGATGGTTGATACACATAGTTTGTTTTGTTTTTTTGCAAACAGTGAACAGGAAGTGACCATATCTGGACTGAGGAGGAGTGACGTTGAGACGCCGTATACGTCTCTGGTACCTGTCAATCAGCGTGTAGCCCCGCCCTAAAGCATCCCCTGCTTTATGGTCTGTGTGACTCTAAATGGACCATCATGTACTAAATGAACATCATGCTGTATTGAAGAAGACTTGAAACTAGAGATTGAGACATAAACTCATGTTTACAATGTTTATGGCTGATGGATGATGGCGAAGCTCTCATCCCTGATGAGCCACGCCTCCCACCCCATGCAGGACACTCTGGCAGCTCTGCACAGCTCCTTCAGTCACCGGCTGATCCATCCCCGGTGAGGGAGAGGTACCGCAAGTCCTTCCTCCCCGCTGCTGTCAGGCTGCACAACAAGCTGCTCTCGGGAGACCACTAACACTTAGACCACTAACACTTTGAACACTTTGAACACGAACATTTGGACTGAACATGAATACTTGAACACTTAATTCATTCACCTGGTGCAATACCTAATCCGTGCAATCCTGTGCAATATCAAATACGTTTAAGTATTTACCTTACACTTACATTTTACTCCGTCTGTATTTACTGGTATACTTAATAGTCTTCTTTACTGTCAATCCTGTGCAATATCCAATACGTTTAAGTATTATCTTACATTTCACATTTTTACTCCGTCTGTACATACTGGTATATTTTGTATTCTTCTTTACTGTCATTTTTACTACTGTTTACTGTTTAGTCTATTTATACGACTTGATTTTTTTATCTTCATTTATTACTTGTGAGCGATGCTGCTGTAATCCTGTAATTTCCCCACTGAGGGACTAATAAAGGATTATCTTATCTTTACTGAGGTAATAAATCAAGAGAGAAGTAGAGTCATTTTCTATAGACTTCTATACAACCAGAGGAGTCGCCCCCTGGTGGACACGAGAGAGAATGCAGCGTTGACACTTGAAGCTTTGGCTTCACTTATGCTGCTCACACACCGGGCGCGTTTTTTGATTGACGCGCGTCGAGATTACATACAAAGCCTATGCACAGACGCGATGAGACTGGCGCGCCACGATTTTTAGTCTCATCGCGTCTGTGCATAGACTTTGTATGTAATGTCGACGCGCGTCAATCAAAAAAAGCGCCCGGTGTGTGAGCAGCATTAAAGAACAGGAGATTGTCTCCTGGTTCACATCTTTGCATTGAGTTTGTATCTATCTTTTCTTAAGGGCCAGTGCGTCGGCGGATTTATCTGCAGAAACAGAATATAAATATTTCTGATTATGTGTTATTCGTGTATATTCACCTGAAACTAAATGCTGCTGCATGTTTATGTTCTTCACTCTTAACCACCAGGACAATAAACAATATTATTATTAATATTGATAAACTGCCTGTAACTAATAAATACATGTTTCATGTGTTTGACCCGATCAGATTGAACGGAGTGTGGATGAAACCGTGGACCGGATCATCTTTGAGTATGGAGGACACAACAGTTCGGACATCCTGATGGACAAAATACAGAGCTACGTGTGTGATCCGTCCGTCCGTCTGTCCACACAGGGTTCTGCTTTTGTCCCACGCTAATAGACTAACAAACGTAATGACACGATCTACCGTCCACAGGAGGGCTGCTGTGGCAGGACGGGTCCTTCTGATTGGCTTAAGAACTCCTACATCCAGAGTCTGAACCTGACCAATCCGGACGTACTTCCTTGTTCCTGTTTCAGGTCCCGTCGTCCTGCCGTCCACTCGTCCTGGTGCTCTGAGCTGCCAGACTTCACCACGCCGATGTACGGGAGGGGCAACGGGTCACATGACCAGGTACACACCGTCACAGCCGGCTCAGAGACCGAGAGAAACAAGCTGGCTGCTAAGAAAAGCTGTTTTATTTTCACACAAACGTCACCCCCCCACCATAAAAACAGGGTTCCATAAGGAAGCCCAACACAAAACGGGAAACGCCAATATTGGCAAACTACAAAGTCTGTACTTTTTACTGTGCAATACTTGTAGGCTACAGCTTGATACCGTACTCACAAATTCTTAAACAGGACCCCCCGTCCCCCGTCCCAGTCAGTTTACCAATCTCCGATTACCCCCACCAGCTCCACTAAAGCAGACGCACCAAACGTGTCTGAGGCGCAATCAACAGTCTGCAGTTCAGACTGGAGAACACCCACTTCAACCAGATGTTCTTCATGTTCTCCTTCAACACCTCATCTCCGACATCCATCTTAAAATGGTCAGCTGTTTTCACTAACTGCTCTCACGAACACGGCTCCAAGAACTCCTCCGACGGAGCTCTCAAAGAGTCCTCAACAGTAGCCGCACTGAACCAGATGATTACCTCTTAACTGCCCGAATACACAAACCCAAGAAGTGATCAAGGTTACACGAACATCACCGCAGCTCCGTCCCTCTAACTGCAGAACCAGAGGCTCGCTAAGCTCCCCCTAGTCTTCAGGTGCTACTTGTGGTGGGTAGTTATGCACTTAAACCCGGTAAAGACACCATGAACTGGTGACCCACCTGCAGCCTCGGACGTGCCCCCGAGACAACTGCTCCAACCACTTTCACGCCACACTACAGAACCCCCGACGAAGTCCAAAGGGAGTCCGCTCTGAGGCTACATCCGCACCACACTACAGAACCCCGACGAAGTCCAAAGGGAGTCCGCTCTGAGGCTACATCCGCACCACACTACAGAACCCCCGACAAAGTCCAAAGGGAGTCTTTTCAAATGAACAAAACTTTTGACCTGGATTTAGCTCCATACATGCTACGGTAGCATGATGTCAGCACATTTGAATGAAACCTGGAACATTGAGACAAAACTGCCTTTAACTGTTTCACAAAGAAAGATATTAGTAAAGTAAAAGTGCAGAAGATTGATTAGTTGTTTGATTGATTGATTGGTTGGTTGGTTGATTGATTGATTGATTGATTGATTGATTGAGTGATTGATTGATTGATTGATTGGTTGCTTGGTTGGTTGGTTGGATGGTTGGTTGATTGATTGATTGATTGGTTGGTTGGTTGGATGGTTGATTGATTGATTGATTGGTTGGTTGGATGGTTGATTTATTGATTGGTTGGTTGGATGGTTGATTGATTGATTGATTGATTGATTGGTTGGTTGGTTGGTTGATTGATTGGTTGGATGGTTGATTGATTGATTGATTGATTGATTGATTGGTTGGTTGGTTGGATGGTTGATTGATTGATTGGTTGGTTGGATGGATGGTTGGTTGGTTGGATGGTTGATTGATTGATTGGTTGGCTGGTTGGTTGGTTGGATGGATGGTTGATTGATTGGTTGGATGGTTGATTGATTTATTGATTGGTTGGTTGGTTGGTTGATTGGTTGGTTGGTTGGTTGGATGGTTGGTTGATTGGTTGGATGGTTGGTTGGATGGTTGATTGATTGGTTGGATGCTTGGTTGGATGGTTGATTGATTGATTGGTTGGTTGGTTGGTTGGTTGGTTGGATGGTTGATTGGTTGGTTGGATGGTTGGTTGGTTGGATGGTTGATTGATTGATTGATTGGTTGGTTGGCTGGATGGTTGATTGGTTGATTGGTTGGTTGGTTGGATGGTTGATTGATTGATTGATTGGTTGGTTGGTTGGTTGGATGCTTGGTTGGATGGTTGATTGATTGATTGGTTGGTTGATTGGATGGTTGATTGGTTGGTTGGTTGGTTGGATGGATGGTTGGTTGGATGGTTGATTGATTGATTGATTTAATTTAGTGACAAGATCTCATGTTATTTCACCGCTCAGTCTTCAACTAAATAAATTAAGTTCTCTTTTTAAGTTCTTCTGGTGAGGAAACATTCAGCTAGATAACATATAATAATAATAATAATAATAATAATAATAATAATGAAAATCACAATGGTAATAATAATAATAATTTTATTTTAAATACCTGTAACTTTTGTTGTGATAAATTGTTAAATTTGTTCCGTTTATATATTTGTATGTTGATGTTATAGTATGTTTTTTACATTATATATATTAGATTATGTTGTACGTGTTATTACTTATTCTCTTCGTTATATTACTTTATTATGTTTTCATGTTGCAGGGCTGCAAACAGAAGGTCACTGATTGGCTGCAGGAAAACATTCTGACAGTCGTCGGCATGGACGTCGCTCTCATGTTGATCCAGGTAATAAAACCAGAACCTGAACCAGAACCAGAACCTGAACCTGTCTGGAAGTAGAACAGACCTCTTCCTGTTCTGTCAAACTGAATATTGTATATAATAAATAATATCAAGAGGGATATGGACAATTATTATAATGTATTAATGCTAATAAGACCTTCCTCCATCTGCAGGTGGTCCAGTTCGTCTTCACCGTGTCTTTGCACCGAGCGCTCGGCCTGAGAGCCGTCAAGACGACCGACTGTCTGAGCGACCCTGAAGGCGACCTGGACCACGGAGAGCAGAACTACGCCTATGTGGATCCCGACGATGGTTACGTAGACCCCGCCCACCTGGCTTATCACCACGACAACCAGGACTATGACTGAACGCACCGACAGGCTTCACGTTAAATGTTAAAGATCAATAATGTAATAAAATCTGTAGCTGCTGAAGAAAACTGAAGTATTATGATATGATACATTATGTTTGGTTGTCTTTTTTAAAAGTGAAACTGAAGAAACGTTACCGGTTCTTTAAAGTTCTATTAAAGCTTCATTAAAGCTGCATTCTCTCTAGTGTCCACCAGGGGGCGACTCCTCTGGTTGTATAGAAGTCTATAGAAAATGACTCTACTTCTCTCTTGATTTATTACCTCAGTAAACATTGTAAACATGAGTTTATGTCTCAATCTCTAGTTTCAAGTCTTCTTCAATACAGCATGATGTTCATTTAGTACATTATGGTCCATTTAGAGTCACACAGACCATAAAGCAGGGGATGCTTTAGGGCGGGGCTACACGCTGATTGACAGGTCAACACCAGAGCCGTATACGGCGTCTCTATGTCTCCTCCTCAGTCCAGATATGGTCACTTCCTGTTCACTGGTTGCAATAAAACAAGATGGCGACGACCAAAACAAAGAACTCGAGGCTTCAAAACGTCCAAAAACCAACGAGACGTCACCATGACGACGTCAATACAGATCCTTCACAGCACTCATCTTACCATAACCATGACGACAGCCAGCATGCTTGCAATTAGCATTAGCGCTAAAGATTAGCATTAGCGCTATGAATTACAGTTTAAAGGCACTTCATCCAAAACTCTGGATTGTAGTTCCTCTTTAAGTAATTTAATTACCAACTGTTCTGTTTATTTATTCTTTCATGTATTTAATTATTTATTTCAGCATTTATTCTTTTGTTTATGTATTTCTGCATCAGTTCCTGTATTTATCTACACATTTATTTATTTGTTCATTTATATATTTATACATATGTAAATACATTTATTTATTTAAATGTGTAAATAAATAGAAAAATAAAGAGATCAATAAATATAATAGTGATTAATATACGTACATATGTAAATATACACAAATTGTTAATACAATTATTACATTTTTCCCTATTCATTAATTTATGAATCTGTACTTAATCCATGTTTTTGTCCTTTAAAGGTTAGACTCCATGTCTGATAGTTTAAAATCTCTTTGTAGTAAAGTTTTAAAGTTTACTTTCTGCAGAATTTGCATGAGGGAATTACCCACAATTCACAGCGTTGTGACGTTAGTAAGGTTCAGTAAAAACAAAACCGACGTTGACAAAGAGGGCTGAAATATGAAATAAACAGAAAGATTAAGGATGTAAGATGGTCCATCACAACATGACATCAGAGGAATATTACACAGCTGCTTCATCATCAGACATATTTCAGTTTCGTTCTTGAAGCTGTTTGATTGGTTGTTAACTTTCATCTCATGAGGAAATAAATCAGGTAAACAATATAAAATTAAATAAACACACTCTGGCTTCAAAGAGACTTCTGTTTATAAAAGTTTATTCAAAAATATTAAATATACACACGTTTAAAAACAGTTATTATTATCAATATTATTATTAATTTAAACTGAAGTGATAATAAATTAAAAAAGAATAATGTCTGAAAAGTTTCACTGGATTAAAAATAAAAGAAATCCGTCAGTTATATATAAAATAAATATTAAAGCATTTTAGAACTATTGACGTATTTTAGAAAAGATCGATTTGAGGTCGAGGTCTGCTGCGTTATCGGCGCAGCGCTGCCACCTGCTGGCTCCAGCAGAGGACGCACTGGAGGGACGCACGGATCTGGTTCAAGTGTGTTGGAGAGGAGGAGGAGGAGGAGGAGGAGGAGCTGGGACACTGTAGAGCTTCCCGGGACGACCCGTTCTGGAAAGACATTTCAGAAAATGTTCACAAAAAAATCAACCAATCAATCGTGACCTGTGACGTCCAGGTGACCAATCAGAGCGCAGAGACTCACCAGCTGTTGCAGCAGGTCGTTGTTCAGGTTGACGACGTTACGCGACATTTTAGCATCAGGACACAAATACTGGATCGCACACTTCTTCTCATAGTGAGTCAGCTGTTGAGCCACCTGGACCACCAAAGCACCAAAGCACAGCAGGATGTTAAAGCAGACCAACGGTTGACTTTATCTTCTGCAACAAGGAAATACACGTTTCACAATAACCCATTATTACTTCAGCTGTTTCCTTGATGTCGTTTGTGTTTGTTGTGTTTATTATTGATTGTCTTGCACAGCTGAAGGTGCAGAATGAGGGAGTACCTGCTCCAGGGGGCCGGCGGTCGCATTGCATGGCTGCAGATGGTCCTTGAGATACCGGAGGACCAAGCGGTCCAGCTTGCTCTGCACCGCAAACAAAGACACAAACCAGATCCGTTAGAGCTCGAACCTCCAACCTGTCCGGCAGCACCGGTGCTGCCTGAGCGGAGTCCGGTGAAGGCGTCTCACCTGCTCAGTGACGACTCTGTTGGCGTCCTGCAGCGCCTTGTGCAGGCTCCCGATGATGCTCTGCACCGTGCGGCTCTGCACCGTGCGGCTCTGCACCGTGCGGTTCTGCACTATGTCGCTCTGCACCGGCATACCTGCTGCAAGCTCCGCCCACATCACCAGACCCAGAAAGAGCAGGTACCCACAATGCACTGCAGCAGGAAGAGGAGAGGGTTTTGTCTTAAAGAACAGAAGAACCGTTTG
>CM051695.1:29580202-29585202 GCA_028022725.1 Lycodopsis pacificus
ATGATGACATAATGAGACATATGATGACATAATGAGACATATGACATAATGAGACATATCATGACATAATGAGACATATCATGAACATAATGAGACATATCATGTCTCATGAGACATATGATGACATAATGAGACATATCATGACATAATGAGACATATTATGACATAATGAGACATATGATGACATAATGAGACATATCATGACATAATGAGACATATCATGAACATAATGAGACATATCATGACATAATGAGACATATCATGAACATAATGAGACATATCATGACATAATGAGACATATCATGACATAATGAGACATATGATGACATAATGAGACATATGACATAATGAGACATATGATGACATAATGAGACATATGACATAATGAGACATATCATGACATAATGAGACATATCATGAACATAATGAGACATATCATGTCTCATGAGACATATGATGACATAATGAGACATATCATGACATAATGAGACATATCATGAACATAATGAGACATATCATGTCTCATGAGACATATGATGACATAATGAGACATATCATGAACATAATGAGACATATTATGACATAATGAGACATATCATGACATAATGAGACATATCATGACATAATGAGACATATCATGAACATAATGAGACATATCATGACATAATGAGACATATCATGAACATAATGAGACATATCATGACATAATGTGACATATGATGACATAATGAGACATATTATGACATAGTGAGACATATCATGACATAATGAGACATATGACATAATGAGACATATCATGACATAATGAGACATATCATGAACATAATGAGACATATCATGAACATAATGAGACATATCAAGAACATAATGAGACATATCATGACATAATGAGACATATCATGACATAATGAGACATGTGATGACATAATAAGACATATCATGACATAATAAGACATATCATGACATAATGAGACATATCACGACATAATGAGACATATGATGACATAATGAGACATATGATGACATAATGAGACATATGATGACATAATGAGACATATCATGACATAATGAGACATATGACATAATGAGACATATGATGACATAATGAGACATATGACATAATGAGACATATCATGACATAATGAGACATATGATGACATAATGAGACATATGATGACATAATGAGACATATGATGACATAATGAGACATATCATGACATAATGAGACATATGACATAATGAGACATATGATGACATAATGAGACATATGACATAATGAGACATATCATGACATAATGAGACATATCATGAACATAATGAGACATATCATGTCTCATGAGACATATGATGACATAATGAGACATATCATGACATAATGAGACATATGATGACATAATGAGACATATCATGACATAATGAGACATATCATGAACATAATGAGACATATCATGTCTCATGAGACATATGATGACATAATGAGACATATCATGAACATAATGAGACATATTATGACATAATGAGACATATCATGACATAATGAGACATATCATGACATAATGAGACATATCATGAACATAATGAGACATATCATGACATAATGAGACATATCATGAACATAATGAGACATATCATGACATAATGTGACATATGATGACATAATGAGACATATTATGACATAGTGAGACATATCATGACATAATGAGACATATGACATAATGAGACATATCATGACATAATGAGACATATCATGAACATAATGAGACATATCATGAACATAATGAGACATATCAAGAACATAATGAGACATATCATGACATAATGAGACATATCATGACATAATGAGACATGTGATGACATAATGAGACATATCATGACATAATGAGACATATGATGACATAATGAGACATATCATGACATAATGAGACATATCATGACATAATGAGACATATGACATAATGAGACATATCATGACGTAATGAGACATATCATGAACATAATGAGACATATCATGTCATGATATAATAAGACATATTGAGACATATGAACATAAAGACACCTTAAAGGGCATTATCCTGCTTCTTCCATGGTCACTTAAGAACATTCATTTATAATTAATGTGTTTCACAACAAAATATAAGTGGTTACTTTTTTGTTCCTAATACCTGGAACAATCATAAGCATCGCATGATGTTCTGATGCAATGTTATTGTTGTTCAGTGCCCCAGTAGATAGCACGGACCTTAGATACGACTTGGCGAAGTTAGATATTTCTAGTCTTTTCCGCCTATAGTTTATCTATAGAAAAGCTAATGTTGTGCTAGCAAGATTCAAAGTCAGAAACAAACAGTAAATATAATTAGACAGCCTGTTAAACAAGAAGTCTAGCTAGCTTTTAGCCATGTCGTTGTCTCCAAATCAATATCAATACTTTTACTAAATCGTAATTAGCGCAACACAAGCATAAAGCTAACATTATGCTAGCAAGATTCTACGACAATAGCAAACCGTGTATACAATTGTATAGTATGTTTAACAATACTAGCTAGCGATCAGCCATGCCGTCTCCAAGTAGAGGGTTGAATAGTGAATGTGATGACCATCTCTTCCACGTGTCAGCGAGTTAACAGTAACTGTATTTTCCCCTCTGGATGAATGAAGTTCAGGCCATGACTCATGTGTCATGCACCCCCAGGTGTCGGAAGAATAACCCTCCCACCCCCACCACCACCCCCACGTCCTGCTCCTGTCAGACGGAGGACATGATTCACCTGTAGCTCCTGGCTCGGGATATTTCCTGGTGACGGAGGTGACTAATGACAGCTGATATTTATACTGTGAAAGATTTGATTCTTCTGCAACAGTTCTACCTTTAAACAGGTGTGTTGAACTTGAACGTGTTACATCACGAGTCCTGTTTACCTGCTGATGAACCCAGAGGAGCAGGATGTGAATATAGACCGTGGGAATACATGTCCTCCAGCTCTGAAGGCTCTGGAGCTCACAATAACTTCATCAGCAAAGTAAAAGACTTTTGTGCTGCGCTTTCAGCCGGCGGAACATTTTCAGATGTGACAATAAAAACCCAAAACAGAAAGAGATCAGGTTCAAACTCTTTAACATTCAGACTTTTATTATCAGTTTACATCTTTTCATCTGATACAAAAGAGCTTCTGCAGCTCTGATCCAGGATCAGGGTTAAAGTCTCTGAACCGGCTGCAGTCACATGACACACGCTGCGTTAGAGTGACGTCATGGTCCAGTTCAACAAAGCTCCGTGGTCAGAGTTCCCAGCATGCCGAGCAGCAGCAGCAGCAGCGGTGCTCGGTGTTGCTCGGCAGCGGCGACCGGCTGCAGGTGAACTGTCTGCGCGTCAGAGATCATGTTCCTCGCGTCCTGTAGCGCGCTGACCGCCGCCGCGCTGGAGTTCAGGTCTCCGCTGGTGATCAGGTCGAACACGCAGGCCTGGTAGTAGACGTCTCTGGCGGGAAGCACCGCGGCGCAGTGAGCCCGAGCGCCGGTGGCGGAGTACGAGTCCGGCGGCGGCGGTGGGCGGAGCGTGTTGAGCATCTGTGAGGCGGGGCATCCCCACACGCACAGCTGCAGGTCCTGCTCAGGCCCGAAGGCCTCCACCACGCCGCGCGGCGAGCGGACCGATAGGCCGAGCCAGCGTCCGCTCTGACGCACCACCAGCAGCGTGCCGATGTGAGCCGCTCGGATCTCTGCGTGTCGCCCGGGGCTCTGAGTCCGGACCGTCAGGCTGCGGTGACCTAGCCGCTCGCCGCTCGACACCGAGCCGTCGGCGAACGCGGCGGGGACGTTGTCGAGCTCTGCCTGGTACAGCTGCTGATCGATGCACTGACGCCAGTTCTTAAAGATGATGGTGATCTGAGGAGAGACGAGTCTTGGTTTCATAGTCTGATAATAATCAAACAACTTCACCTCTGACATCACTCTGACTCACCTTGGTGAGCGCAGTGGCGTGCGTCCCCCCTCTGGCCGGCGCGCTGGTGGCTTGCACGTACAGGTACTGGTTGTCTATGAGAGGCCACGCCCCCCGCACCGCACACGTCTGGAAGTCGTTGTTGAAGGTCCGGACATGCGGGTCTCCGAACACACCGCAGTGCAGGTACTCGGGCGCCCGGCCCTCTCTGGTGAGGAGGCTCCTCTCGTAGAGGCAGGCGTCCCCCGACAGCGTGCCCTGGGGCGGGGGCCGCGGCTGGGCGGTGGGTCCGGCCCGCGGGCATCGGTGCTGGATCAGCAGGTCCTCGATGCCCTGAACCGCCGAGTGGTACGCCAGGTCGCCGCGACACGCCCGCGCCATCCGCCTGGTGCACATGGCGTAGGAGCGCAGGGCGCTGCAGTAACCTCCTGGTCCTCCTGGTCCTCCTGCTCCTCCTGCTCCTCCTGCTCCTCCTGCTGCTCCTCCTGCTCCTCCTCCGGCGCTGCTCCCAAGGTCCAACGTCGCAGCCACAAAGTCAGAGTTACACCTCAGGATCCGACAGGAAGCTTCGACTGAAGAAAGGAAATGTTCAAACGTCGTCGCCCTGATGACGTCACAGTGATGTCATCACAGTACATTTTGGATCTCGTGTATTAAAATCATTTTATTTAAGCGTCTGTAGTGACGAACTCTTTAAATGTCAAGTTTCTGATGATTTTATTCGTCAATAATCTGTTAACTGGTTGTTGGAGTGACACAAATTATAACGCGCATATTTTCCAGTATTTTCAAATCTTTTTTTATGAATGGATGAGTGGATGAATGTAAGCAGCAGACTAAAGGACGACGATGCGCTGGTGAAACATGGACATGTAGCATCCAGTGTTTCTGTGAGTTCAAAGAAAGTCACAATAATATCCACGAAGAAACATGGACTTCTGTTTCCTTCGCTTTATTATCTGAAACTCTTTATATGATATTATTTATATATATATATATGTGTATTATATATGTTACTATATTATTATAAAAAGCATTTTGTTCTAACCCTTCACACTTT
>CM051695.1:29595202-29615202 GCA_028022725.1 Lycodopsis pacificus
ATATTCAGGTGTTCATACAAACATATCTACGGCATGTTTTTATGTTTGTTAAAGTCTCAGTAGTGATACTAAATTATGCTTATTATACATATTACACACAAAACACTTTAAAAAATGTTTTAAATTAATAATTAATTTTCTTGGTATTGTGGTCAGACACATGTGCACATGTACCGTAATGTGTGGTGTTTGTTATGAATGTACGTTGGTACATAGAGGGCGATAAGAAGCTGTACATGGAGGGACTTAGGACCCAGGGAAGTGTAGGTGAAGGAAACAGGAAGTGACGCCACACAAACAGCTGTTCACCGCTAGCTGCCGGTTCTTGTGTCGCTTAATAAAAAAAACACCTGCGTTAACGCGCGATAAAATAATTGTCGGCGTTAATTAATGAATGTGTTAACGAGATAATAACACGTTAACTTGCCCAGCACTAATAATAAATATACTTAAATATACTGACGATAGACCAGCTTCAGATTTAAACCAACACATGAGCCACAGTCAGGTCAAGTACAATTAAATAATAAAGTAGAGACCTTGAGCTGCAGGGCCGGCTGGGCCGTGGCTCAGAACAGTAGAACCCAGTAGAACCCAGTAGAACCTAGTAGAACCTAGTAGAGACCTTGAGCTGCAGGGCCGGCTGGGCCGTGGCTCTGAACAGTAGAACCCAGTAGAACCCAGGAGAGACCTTGAGCTGCAGGGCCGGCTGGGCCTTGGCTCTGAACAGTAGAACCCAGTAGAACCCAGGAGAGACCTTGAGCTGCAGGGCCGGCTGGGCCGTGGCTCTGAACAGTAGAACCCAGTAGAACCCAGTAGAGACCTTGAGCTGCAGCGCCGGCTGGGCCGTGGCTCTGAAGGGGACGGACTGCCAGTACGTCTGCTCCGTCTGTTTCCACATCACCACGTAGAAACTGGACGAGTCCTGGTACCCGAAGATGAAGCCGGCGTAGTCGTCGTCGGTCACTGTGTTGACGTGAAACGTTCCCTCGAAGTCGACGCCGTTGAACGCCGTGTAGCCTGCAGACACACGGAGGAGGTCAGGGTCTGTGATCCCGGTCTAACCCTGATCCTGGTCTTAAGGATGAATAAAGACACATACCAACAGCTAAACCAGGGTCACTGTTCATCGTCTGGACTATCTCCATCCCCTGAGGACAGATTTAGACCCGTTAATACCCATTAATTACCACATCTATCGTGAGTGGAGAGGATGGGAGGGTCACCTGGTTAAGAACCACCCAGGTGGGGTCGATCTGGGCGTCGCCCTCTGGGTCCAGGATCACCGTCTGATAGGCTCTGAAGTCTGTGAGAGTGACTTCAGCGCTCTCCGGACAAACGTCTACTAAATCCATCACGGCATCGTTATCGAAGTCGTTCTCACACACGTCCCCAACACCGTTAACTGGAGACAGACAGACCGGTGGAGAGAGAGAGAGACAGGTGAAGAGAGAGACAGACAGGTGAAGAGAGAGACAGACAGGTGGAGAGAGAGACAGACAGGTGGAGAGAGAGACAGACAGGTGGAGAGAGAGAGACAGGTGAAGAGAGAGAGAGACAGGTGAAGAGAGAGACAGGGGGAGAGAGAGAGAGACAGGTGGAGAGAGAGACAGGCAGGTGGAGAGAGAGAGACAGGTGAAGAGAGAGACAGGGGGAGAGAGAGAGAGACAGGTGGAGAGAGAGACAGGCAGGTGGAGAGAGAGAGACAGGTGAAGAGAGAGACAGGTGAAGAGAGAGACAGGGGGAGAGAGAGAGACAGGTGGAGAGAGAGACAGACAGGTGGAGAGAGAGACAGACAGGTGAAGAGAGAGAGACAGGTGAAGAGAGAGAGAGACAGGTGAAGAGAGAGACAGACAGGTGGCGAGAGAGACAGACAGGTGAAGAGAGAGACAGACCGGTGGAGAGAGAGAGACATGTGGAGAGAGAGACAGGTGAAGAGAGAGACAGGGGGAGAGAGAGAGACAGGTGGAGAGAGAGAGAGACAGACAGGTGAAGAGAGAGACAGACAGGTGGAGAGAGAGACAGACCGGTGGAGAGAGAGAGACATGTGGAGAGAGAGACAGGTGAAGAGAGAGACAGGGGGAGAGAGAGAGACAGGTGGAGAGAGAGACAGACAGGTGGAGAGAGAGACAGACAGGTGAAGAGAGAGAGACAGGTGAAGAGAGAGACAGACAGGTGGAGAGAGAGACAGACAGGTGGAGAGAGAGACAGACAGGTGAAGAGAGAGACAGACCGGTGGAGAGAGAGAGACATGTGGAGAGAGAGACAGGTGAAGAGAGAGACAGGGTGAGAGAGAGAGACAGGTGGAGCGAGAGAGAGACAGGTGAAGAGAGAGACAGGTGAAGAGAGAGACAGGGGGAGAGAGAGACAGGTGGAGAGAGAGAGACAGGTGAAGAGAGAGACAGACAGGTGGAGAGAGAGACAGGGGAGAGAGAGACAGGTGAAGAGAGAGAGAGACAGGTGGAGAGAGAGACAGGTGAAGAGAGAGACAGGTGGAGAGAGAGAGACAGGTGGAGAGAGAGACAGACAGGTGGAGAGAGAGAGAGACAGGTGAAGAGAGAGACAGGGGAGAGAGAGACAGGTGAAGAGAGAGACAGACAGGTGGAGAGAGAGACAGACCGGTGGAGAGAGAGAGACAGGTGGAGAGAGAGACAGGTGAAGAGAGAGACAGGGGGAGAGAGAGAGACAGGTGGAGAGAGAGAGACAGGTGGAGAGAGAGACAGACAGGTGAAGAGAGAGACAGACAGGTGAAGAGAGAGACAGACAGGTGGAGAGAGAGACAGGGAGAGAGAGAGACAGGTGGAGAGAGAGACAGACAGGTGGAGAGAGAGAGACAGGTGAAGAGAGAGACAGACCGGTGGAGAGAGAGACAGACCGGTGGAGAGAGAGAGACAGGTGGAGAGAGAGACAGGTGAAGAGAGAGACAGGGGGAGAGAGAGACAGGTGAAGAGAGAGAGACAGGTGGAGAGAGAGACAGACCGATGGAGAGAGAGACAGACAGGTGGAGAGAGAGACAGACCGGTGGAGAGAGAGACAGACAGGTGGAGAGAGAGACAGGTGGAGAGAGAGAGACAGGTGGAGAGAGAGACAGACAGGTGGAGAGAGAGACAGACAGGTGGAGAGAGAGACAGACCGGTGGAGAGAGAGACAGACAGGTGGAGAGAGAGAGACAGGTGGAGAGAGAGACAGACCGGTGGAGAGAGAGACAGACCGGTGGAGAGAGAGACAGACAGGTGGAGAGAGAGACAGGTGGAGAGAGAGAGACAGGTGGAGAGAGAGACAGGTGGAGAGAGAGACAGACCGGTGGAGAGAGAGACAGACAGGTGGAGAGAGAGACAGACCGGTGGAGAGAGAGACAGACAGGTGAAGAGAGAGACAGGTGGAGAGAGAGAGACAGGTGGAGAGAGAGACAGGTGGAGAGAGAGACAGACCGGTGGAGAGAGAGACAGGTGGAGAGAGAGAGACAGGTGGAGAGAGAGACAGGTGGAGAGAGAGACAGACCGGTGGAGAGAGAGACAGGTGAAGAGAGAGAGAGACAGGTGGAGAGAGAGACAGGTGAAGAGAGAGACAGGTGGAGAGAGACAGACAGGTGGAGGGAGAGACAGACCGGTGGAGAGAGAGAGACAGGTGGAGAGAGAGACAGGTGAAGAGAGAGACAGGGGGAGAGAGAGAGACAGGTGGAGAGAGAGACAGACAGGTGAAGAGAGAGACAGACAGGTGGAGAGAGAGACAGGGAGAGAGAGAGACAGGTGGAGAGAGAGACAGACAGGTGGAGAGAGAGAGACAGGTGAAGAGAGAGACAGACCGGTGGAGAGAGAGACAGACCGGTGGAGAGAGAGAGACAGGTGGAGAGAGAGACAGGTGAAGAGAGAGACAGGGGGAGAGAGAGACAGGTGAAGAGAGAGAGACAGGTGGAGAGAGAGACAGACCGATGGAGAGAGAGACAGACAGGTGGAGAGAGAGACAGACCGGTGGAGAGAGAGACAGACAGGTGGAGAGAGAGACAGGTGGAGAGAGAGAGACAGGTGGAGAGAGAGACAGACGGGTGGAGAGAGAGACAGACCGGTGGAGAGAGAGACAGACAGGTGGAGAGAGAGACAGGTGGAGAGAGAGAGACAGGTGGAGAGAGAGACAGACCGGTGGAGAGAGAGACAGACCGGTGGAGAGAGAGACAGACAGGTGGAGAGAGAGACAGGTGGAGAGAGAGAGACAGGTGGAGAGAGAGACAGGTGGAGAGAGAGACAGACCGGTGGAGAGAGAGACAGACAGGTGGAGAGAGAGACAGACCGGTGGAGAGAGAGACAGACAGGTGAAGAGAGAGACAGGTGGAGAGAGAGAGACAGGTGGAGAGAGAGACAGGTGGAGAGAGAGACAGACCGGTGGAGAGAGAGACAGGTGGAGAGAGAGAGACAGGTGGAGAGAGAGACAGGTGGAGAGAGAGACAGACCGGTGGAGAGAGAGACAGACAGGTGGAGAGAGAGACAGACAGGTGGAGAGAGAGACAGACCGGTGGAGAGAGAGACAGACAGGTGGAGAGAGACAGGTGGAGAGAGAGAGACAGGTGGAGAGAGAGACAGGTGGAGAGAGAGACAGACCGGTGGAGAGAGAGACAGACAGGTGGAGAGAGAGACAGGTGGAGAGAGAGAGACAGGTGGAGAGAGAGACAGGTGGAGAGAGAGACAGACCGGTGGAGAGAGAGACAGACAGGTGGAGAGAGAGACAGACCGGTGGAGAGAGAGAGAGACAGGTGAAGAGAGAGACAGACAGGTGAAGAGAGAGAGACAGGTGGAGAGAGAGACAGACAGGTGGAGAGAGAGAGACAGGTGAAGAGAGAGACAGACAGGTGGCGAGAGAGACAGACAGGTGGAGAGAGAGAGACAGGTGAAGAGAGAGAGAGACAGGTGAAGAGAGAGACAGGGGGAGAGAGAGAGAGACAGGTGGAGAGAGAGACAGGCAGGTGGAGAGAGAGAGACAGGTGAAGAGAGAGACAGGTGAAGAGAGAGACAGGGGGAGAGAGAGAGACAGGTGGAGAGAGAGACAGACAGGTGGAGAGAGAGACAGACAGGTGAAGAGAGAGAGACAGGTGAAGAGAGAGAGAGACAGGTGAAGAGAGAGACAGACAGGTGAAGAGAGAGACAGACAGGTGGAGAGAGAGACAGACCGGTGGAGAGAGAGAGACATGTGGAGAGAGAGACAGGTGAAGAGAGAGACAGGGGGAGAGAGAGAGACAGGTGGAGAGAGAGACAGACAGGTGGAGAGAGAGACAGACAGGTGAAGAGAGAGAGACAGGTGAAGAGAGAGAGAGACAGGTGAAGAGAGAGACAGACAGGTGGAGAGAGAGACAGACAGGTGAAGAGAGAGACAGACCGGTGGAGAGAGAGAGACATGTGGAGAGAGAGACAGGTGAAGAGAGAGACAGGGGGAGAGAGAGAGACAGGTGGAGAGAGAGACAGACAGGTGGAGCGAGAGAGAGACAGGTGAAGAGAGAGACAGGGGGAGAGAGAGACAGGTGGAGAGAGAGAGACAGGTGAAGAGAGAGACAGACAGGTGGAGAGAGAGACAGGGGAGAGAGAGACAGGTGAAGAGAGAGAGAGACAGGTGGAGAGAGAGACAGGTGAAGAGAGAGACAGGTGGAGAGAGAGAGACAGGTGGAGAGAGAGACAGACAGGTGGAGAGAGAGAGAGACAGGTGAAGAGAGAGACAGGGGAGAGAGAGACAGGTGAAGAGAGAGACAGACAGGTGGAGAGAGAGACAGACCGGTGGAGAGAGAGACAGGTGAAGAGAGAGACAGGGGGAGAGAGAGAGACAGGTGGAGAGAGAGACAGACAGGTGAAGAGAGAGACAGACAGGTGGAGAGAGAGACAGGGAGAGAGAGAGACAGGTGGAGAGAGAGACAGACAGGTGGAGAGAGAGAGACAGGTGAAGAGAGAGACAGACCGGTGGAGAGAGAGACAGACCGGTGGAGAGAGAGAGACAGGTGGAGAGAGAGACAGGTGAAGAGAGAGACAGGGGGAGAGAGAGACAGGTGAAGAGAGAGAGACAGGTGGAGAGAGAGACAGACCGATGGAGAGAGAGACAGACAGGTGGAGAGAGAGACAGACCGGTGGAGAGAGAGACAGACAGGTGGAGAGAGAGACAGGTGGAGAGAGAGAGACAGGTGGAGAGAGAGACAGACAGGTGGAGAGAGAGACAGACAGGTGGAGAGAGAGACAGACCGGTGGAGAGAGAGACAGACAGGTGGAGAGAGAGAGACAGGTGGAGAGAGAGAGACAGGTGGAGAGAGAGACAGACCGGTGGAGAGAGAGACAGACCGGTGGAGAGAGAGACAGACAGGTGGAGAGAGAGACAGGTGGAGAGAGAGAGACAGGTGGAGAGAGAGACAGGTGGAGAGAGAGACAGACCGGTGGAGAGAGAGACAGACCGGTGGAGAGAGAGACAGACAGGTGGAGAGAGAGACAGACAGGTGGAGAGAGAGACAGACAGGTGGAGAGAGAGAGACAGGTGGAGAGAGAGACAGACCGGTGGAGAGAGAGACAGACAGGTGGAGAGAGAGACAGGTGGAGAGAGAGAGACAGGTGGAGAGAGAGACAGGTGGAGAGAGAGACAGACCGGTGGAGAGAGAGACAGACAGGTGGAGAGAGAGACAGACCGGTGGAGAGAGAGACAGACAGGTGGAGAGAGAGACAGGTGGAGAGAGAGAGACAGGTGGAGAGAGAGACAGACCGGTGGAGAGAGAGACAGACCGGTGGAGAGAGAGACAGACAGGTGGAGAGAGAGACAGACCGGTGGAGAGAGAGACAGACAGGTGGAGAGAGAGACAGCGGGAGAGAGAGACAGGTGAAGAGAGACAGGTGGAGAGAGAGACAGACCGGTGGAGAGAGAGACAGACAGGTGAAGAGAGAGACAGACCGGTGGAGAGAGCGACAGACAGGTGGAGAGAGAGAGAGACAGGTGGAGAGAGAGACAGACAGGTGGAGAGAGAGAGAGACAGGTGGAGAGAGAGAGACAGGTGGAGAGAGAGAGACAGGTGAAGAGAGAGAGAGACCGGTGGAGAGAGAGACAGACAGGTGGAGAGAGAGAGACAGGTGAAGAGAGAGAGAGACCGGTGGAGAGAGAGACAGACAGGTGGAGAGAGAGAGAGACAGGTGGAGAGAGAGAGACAGGTGGAGAGAGAGACAGGTGGAGAGAGAGACAGACCGGTGGAGAGAGAGACAGACAGGTGGAGAGAGAGAGAGACAGGTGGAGAGAGAGAGACAGGTGGAGAGAGAGAGACAGGTGGAGAGAGAGACAGACCGGTGAAGAGCGAGACAGACCGGTGGAGAGAGAGACAGGTGGAGAGAGAGACAGACAGGTGGAGAGAGAGACAGGGGGAGAGAGAGACAGGTGGAGAGAGAGACAGAGCCAGCAGGTGTCATAGTGTCATTACCATCTTTCTGGTTGTTTCAGATTGTTACCATCAGAGTTTCTGGTTGTTTCAGATTGTTACCATCAGAGTCTTTCTGGTTGGGGTTGACGATGAGTCGACAGTTGTCGTAGTCGTCGAGGATGCCGTCGTTGTCGTCGTCATGGTCGCAGTCGTCTCCGAGGCCGTCGTTATCAGAGTCCAGTTGGGAGCTGTTGGGGATGTCGGGACAGTTGTCCCTGCTGTCCTGGAGACCGTCTCCGTCCCTGCAGAACGACATTAGAACACCAGAAGGTTCAGACTCAGTTTCTTTGTGTCTTGCGTCAGTGTTTCTCTCATTTATAGTTCATCTTATTTTAATGTAACCGTCTCTGAACCTTCATTTCCGACAATAAACAGGATTTGACATGAAACCAATGTGTGTGTTTGTGTGAGTGTGTGTGTGAGACATACGTGTCCTGGTTGGTGTCACAAACGTCTCCCACCAGGTCGTTGTCAATGTCCGTCTGAAACAGAGAGCCATGTTCAGGAGACACTGTGACCTCATGAGTAGTGAGAAGTGACTTCATGATGAAACACTGAGTAAAACTCAGGTGATGTTCGTCCTTTTACTTCTGTTCAGTCAGAGCCGTGTGGGAGGAGTCAGAGAGCAGAAAACACATATTTCTTGATGTAAATGTTGTGAATATGAATATTTTGTGACTCGTCACCTGCATGGGGTTACTGAGCTCAGGACAGCTGTCACAGGCGTCTCCCACTCCGTCTCTGTCTCTGTCCGTCTGCATCGGGTTCGGTACCTTTGGACAGTTATCCAGAACGTTGGGAATACCTACACACACACACACACACACACACACACACACACACACACACACACACACACACACACACACACACACACACACACACACACACACACACACACACACACACAGCTTCCTATGAATGACCCTGAACCTGATCTGAACCTGTCTCCTGTTGACCGTGAGGACAGACAGACAGGTGGTGTCTCACCGTCTCCGTCGATGTCCTGGTCGCAGGCGTCTCCCTGTCCGTTGCTGTCGGTGTCTCTCTGGTCTGCGTTGGGGACGCTGGGACAATTATCACAAGCGTCTCCAAACGAGTCGCTGTCTGAGTTCTGCTGGTCTTTGTTAGGGACCAACCGGCAGTTATCCTGGAGATCACATGATCACATCATGACATCATCACAGGACAGACAAGCGCACACGCGCACACACACACACACACACACACACACACACACACACACACTGACCTCCACGTTCTTGATACCGTCTCCATCAGCGTCCTCATCACACTGATCTCCGATCCCGTCGTTATCGGCGTCCTCCTGACCAGAGTTTGGTGTGAAGACACAGTTGTCCTGGTGGACAGACAGACAGACAGACAGACAGACAGAGAGACAGAGAGAGAGACAGAGAGACAGACAGACAGAGAGACAGACAGAGTAACTGATGTGAGAGGAGGTGATGTCATGGAGGTGATGTCATGTGATTTTAAAGGAAACTGAAACACATTTAGAGTCACTAGATGTCAGTTATCTCTGATGTCAGATATCTGTTTACAAGATGAATTACATTTTTTACATTCTTTGTATCATTTCAACACAAATGTAACATTTTATAAACTCAAAGGTCTAAAACCATATTTCATACTATTGTGTAATCATCCTTCAGATCATTTGCCATGTTTCTATGGAGGCTCATTGAGCCAGATGAGTCATGATCGACGTTCTGGTTGGAACATTACTGTTTATGGGGCGACTGTGGCTAAGTGGATAGCAGGGCCGTCTTTCAATCAGAGGGTCGGGGTTCCGGCAGTGCTCAACTGGTCAGGCTGCAGGACCCACCATCACCCCTTAATGACAAGCCGGGACCCAAATTATATATATAATTTCAAGAAGTCTAGTTGTAGTAAACAACTGTCAAATAAAGAAAGTACACATCAATTATATTTAAACAATTATTATTCTCATTTTTCGAATTTAACTGGATGAATTATAAATAATACATAGAAATACATGAATTTTATTTCTCAGTTCTTCTCATTTAAAGTAAATAACGGCTGGATTAAAAAAGAAATTACGTAACAAAATTCAATTTAGAAAAATTATTTTCAGCTTTAAACTCAGTCCATTCGAGATTAAATGAAAAAGCCACAATATTATATTTTTATCATCTTCTAAAAAGAGAAATTAATGTTTGAAGAATGTAAATGTCCAGTCAGAGTCTAGTGACTCTGGTCTCTCTGGCCATTTCTCTCTGTTGGAGATCGTCCTATGATTTGACTTTCACGACTCACACCTCAATAAACAGTCCTGCTCTGCTCATATGTCCTCGTCTCTCCCCGTGTGTCACGGTGTGTGAACATCTCACTCGAGTCAGGGAACTCGTCAGAATACTCATATTTGATTGGCTGAGCTGCATCACGTGATGTGATTCACAACGCATTGGTCGGTGTTTTTCCTGCACCGCTGAACAAGTTCCGTAAATGCTGGAATAATTCTGCTGCATAGAAAATGCCCTTCAAAATAAAATCACTTTTTTTTTTGTTTTGTTTTTTGTCAGTTGTTTTGCTTTTTGATTTTTGCCCGCGACCCACTGAAAACGGGTCACGACCCACCAGTTGAGAATCACTGTGCTAAATGACTGTAATGTAATGTAATGTAGTATGTTGTTCATATCCAGTGTCCAGTTGTGTTCAGGTGTCACCACTAGTGGGCGCTAGGCTGAGAGACAGTGATGAAGATGAAGATGATGAAGATGAGTGAGGTGTCTCACCTGTTTACAGTGTTTGTCGTTGTCCATACAGGGAAGAGGACGGTCGGGATAACCATCGATGTCTGTGTCCGGACCACACGTGTTACCATTACCAGCCCAGCCCACGTTACACTGTACACACACACACACACACACACATGAGTAATGAGTGGGTGTGTGATGGTGGCGCTGTCTCTCAGTGGGAGGTGTCTCACCCTACAGGCCACCTCTCCGCTCCTCTCCATGGTGCAGTGGGCGTTGGTGTCACAGGGGTTAAAGGTCAACGCGGCGCACGACTTCCTGGGGAAGCATCCCGACGTCTGGTTACCGAGGAAACCGGGTTTACACCCCCCACACTTGTATGAACCCTGATGGAGGACGGGACGGGACGGGACGGGACAGGTCTTCAGTGTTACCGCTGAGCGTCCACTAGAGGGCGACACTCTTATGAACTACTGAACATGAACTCACCACAGTGTTGATGCACACAGAGTTTGACGCGCAGGCTTCTGGTAGATCTAAACACTCATCTATGTCCACACAGTCCTGAGAGAGAGGTGGTTTAGATCTCATGGAGAGACAGACATTCTAAATGTGTCTCAGTCTATTTCCTGTTGCAGAGTCCGTGATGACAGTCAACAGCAAACAGACCTGGTTGACTTCTAAAAATGTTGAAAGGGTTTTAAAGAGAAAACCTGTGTGTGTGTGTCTGTGTGTGTGTGTCTGTGTGTGTGTGTGTCTGACCTGTCTGTGTGTCTTGGCGTAGTCCAGTCCGGTTCCAGACATCGGGACCCCCCACAGACCAGGAGGACATGGGTGACAGGCGAACCCCCCCACAGTGTTCACACAGGAGTCAGGATGGAAACAAGGCTGCAGCTCACACTGGTGGGTGGGGGGGGTAACATCAAGACAGGGGTGTTGTAGTTATAGTGTTATATGTTGTGTGTTGTTGTGTGGTGCATGTTGTTGTGTGTTGGTGTTGTTGTGTGTTGTTGCGTGTTGTTGTGTGGTGCATGTTGTTGTTGTGTGTTGTTGTTGTTGTGTGTGTTGTTGTGTGGTGCATGTTGTTGTGTGTTGTTGTGTGGTGCATGTTGTTGTGTGTTGTTGTGTGTTATTGTTGTTGTGTGTTGTTGTTGTGTGTTGTTGGTTTGTGGTGCATGTTGTTGTGTGTTATTGTTGTTGTTGTGTGTTGTTGTTGTGTGGTGCATGTTGTTGTGTGTTGTTGTGTGGTGCATGTTGTTGTTGTGTGTTGTTGTAGTTGTGTGTTGTTTGTGGTGCATGTTGTTGTTGTTGTGTGTTGTTATGTGGTGCATGTTGTTGTTGTTGTGTGTTGTTGTTGTTGTGTGGTGCATGTTGTGTGTTGTTGTGTGTTGTTGTGTGGTGCATGTTGTTGTTGTTGTGTGTTGTTGTGTGGTGCATGTTGTTGTAGTTGTGTGTTGTTGTGTGGTGCATGTTGTGTGTTGTTGTGTGTTGTTGTAGTTGTGTGTTGTTGTGTGGTGCATGTTGTTGTTGTTGTGTGTTGTTGTGTGGTGCATGTTGTTGTTGTTGTGTGTTGTTGTTGTGTGTTGTTGTAGTTGTGTGTTGTTGTGTGGTGCATGTTGTTGTTGTGTGTTGTTGTAGTTGTGTGTTGTTGTGTGGTGCATGTTGTTGTTGTGTGTTGTAGTTGTGTGTTGAGGCCTTCTGACCTTGATGAGAGAGTGCAGTCGCTTTGCTGCTTGCTCTTGCCTCTGCTTGCCTCTGCTTGCATTTTCTTGCATTTTCTTGCTTCAATTTGCCAGATATATCACATATATCTTGCCAGATATATCACATATATCTGGCCAGATATATCACATATATCACTCTTCAACGTTTGAGTGAAGACAAATCCAGAAAGTCGTCGAGCTATTTGGATTGTTAGCTAATGCTAACTAGCAGCTAAGCTAAAGCTAAGTAGCAGCAAGATGCCTCCCTTCTCCACGGACGACTACTACAAACTCCTGCAGAAGATTGCAGTCTTGGAAACAAAAATCCACCGACTAGAAGTAAACGTGGCGGTAAATGGACTGTGTGGGAATGATACCACTTTACCATGGACTCAAAACACTGGACAAACGCAAGCTAAGACACAGATAACTAGCACAACCAGGCCTACCAAGAAACAAGAGGAGAGAGCAGATAATGAATCTTCAAATGGTAGTCCTCCCTGAAACTCTCTCGGTGCAAAGCGAGGAGGACTAGCAGGCAGAGCCCAGCGCCCTGAGATTTGTGATGCGACTGGCTGGCCTGCATTAGCACACAGGCAGAACTCCTCCTCAACCCCTGCACCCAGACGGACAAAGCCAAGGACAGCTGAGAAAAGTAAAACCTGCAAAACACCTCCACAACAACCAAGCCTACAACTTCAAAACAGATTTTCTCCATTGTCGCAGGATCAGAAATCTCCATCTGTTGACCTGGATAAGCAGCTATCTCCTCAAAGCGGGATAAGAACTGAGAGTCAATGTGAGAGTAAAAGGCCGCAGTCAAAGCTAATGACTGGGCCTGAGACTCTGATTGTTGGTGACTATGCTGTAAAAGATGTCAGAAAACTGTGCAGCAAGAATACCAAAATACTCTGCTTTCCGAAAGATATGGTCTCTGACACGAGAGACAAAATCCTCGGCATCGTGGCTGACTATCCCACAGCGAAAAACATCATCATGCATACAGGAAGCTGTGATATTGTGAAACAACAGTCTGAAGTTCTGAAGCGAGACTTTATTGATCTGTTAAACACAGTCAGCTCTGTCAAGGCTGAGGTGTTCATCAGTGGCCCTCTTCCACCAGTCAGAGGAGGAGATGAAGGATTCAGCAGGCTGTTTGCACTGAACAAATGGCTGTCAACTGCATGCACTGACCATTCAGTACATTTTATCAACAATTTCGACCTTTTCTGGGAGCGCAGACATCTTTTTACAGCGCATGGAGTTTGCCTGAACAAGTCAGGGGTAAAACTGTTTACCTCAAACCTATTTTTCTCCCTGCGTCACCCGTCTGTCCCTACTGCCAAGGACAAGACCAGAGAGGAGTCTAAACAAGAGATAACCACACAGCATCGCCATGGAGACCTTACGGGAAGGATGCCCCCGCCTAACGACAGCCAAAAGGAGGAGTCTCCAACCTCATCATCAGGGACCGCCTCCGATCTCCCACTTCCCCTACCCTTCCTAGACGAGGAGTCTTTACCTCCCTCCCCAGCACCTACTTCCACCCCCAAATTCCATCCAGGTCCCTTTCCTCTCTCACACTCTCCCCATCCTCCCCCCACCTGGAGTTCACTGACCACATGAATGAGCTGGTCATTGCTGGAACCAAACACACTCCTCTCCCCACTCCTCGACGGTTCCACAACCATTCTCTGTCTCCCCTACCTGATAAAGGAAATAATTGATATCTTCTGGGTCCAGGCTACAAGGCTAATGACACCAATGACTCTCTCCAAGAAAAGTCGGGGCCCTGTATGCAGCTAGCTGTCTCAATTCCTGTCCTGCAAGTTTATAGAAAAAGAAAGGTGAGACTGCGAAGAAACAATAGTAAACCTGCAAACTTATCAAACTTAGCATACATTCCTCATCAGCCTGTCCAAATAAATTGGGCAAAGAAAGCTTTAACCACATTAAACTTAGCTTTATTAAATGTCAGGTCTCTGTCAGGAAAAACATTTTTAATCAATGATTTTATTGTTAGGCACAAACTGGACATTTTGTTTTTAACTGAAACTTGGTTAAATCAAGATAACAGTGCAGCTGTTCTTATTGAATCAACACCTCACAACTTCAGTTTCATGAGTGAAACAAGAGCGCATAAGAAAGGAGGTGGAGTTGCTGTTTTATTTAATGATTCTCTTCAATGCAAGCAGATGTCCTTTGGTCATTTTAGTTCTTTTGAATATGTGGCTCTGAATTCCACTCAAGCTTTATTCCTAAACATTTACAGACCGCCTAAATACTGTGCAACCTTCTTTGATGAGTTTACTGAACTGCTGTCTGTAATCTGTATTGATTTTGACTGTGTTGTTATTGTTGGTGATTTTAATATCCATGTTGATAATCCCCAGGACAGAGGGTCTATAGAACTATGTGGTGTCCTTGATAACTATGATCTGACTCAGCATGTGACAGGACCCACCCACAACAGGGGGCACACTCTGGACCTAATCATCACCAAAGGTGGAAACATTTCCAAGGTTGCTGTGACTGATGTTGCACTCTCTGATCATTTCTGTGTTTTCTTTGAGAGTGCAATCTCCATGCACACAAATGTCCAAACCAAGGTTGTGACAAAGCGTTACATCTCTGAAAACACCAGTGAACTATTTATTCAGAAGTTCTCCTCCACACCAGCCCTCTCTTGCCTCTCAGTCAATGAGCTTGTAGATGGCTTCAATTTTAAAGTTAAAAATATTATTGATGCCATTGCACCCACTAAAGTGAAGGTTGTCTCGGGTAAGCAAAGATCTCCTTGGAGAAATGCTACGCTGGTCAAGATAGAGAAACGAGAGAGTCGGAAAGCTGAGCGCAGGTGGCGAAAAACGAATCTCCAGGTTCACTGTGACATCTATAAAGAGAGACTTCGCAATTATAATTTGGAACTTAGAAATGCAAGGCAGTCATTCTTCTCTGACATCATAACCAAAAACAAGAACAATACACGCGCCTTATTTGCTACCGTCGACAGGCTAACAAACCCTCCAGTGTCGGTAGCTGCTGAGCTCCAATCCACCTGGGCATGCAATCAATTTGCCTCCTTTTTTACTGACAAAATTCAGAAAATCAGACAAGCAGTCAGTGCCTCCACACCAACCACAGGATATGTGTAGTCCCGATCTCTGAATAACATCCATTCAAATATCATGACACAATTTCATTCAATCGACCGTAGAAGCCTAGAAGACATTATACAACATCTGAAGTCATCCTCCTGCTGCTTGGATGTTCTACCAACACACTTTTTCAAAGATATTTCAAACTGCATGACCACTGATCTTTTACAAATTGTAAACACATCCCTTCTCTCAGGTGTCTTCCCACAAGCCCTAAAAACTGCAGTTATTAAACCGCTCCTAAAGAAGGCTAGTTTAGACTCCGCAACGATGAAAAATTATAGGCCAATATCAAACCTCCCATTTTTAAGTAAAATAATTGAAAAAGCGGTTTTCCAACAGCTGACCAACTTCTTGGCCGTAAATAACTGCTTTGATGTTTTCCAGTCAGGCTTTCGACAGCACCACAGCACTGACAATGGCAGAAGTTCAGTCTTAGTGTTACTGGATCTCAGTGCTGCATTCGACACGGTCGACCATGCCATACTCCTAGAAAGACTAAAGATCTGGGTGGGACTCTCTGGCACAGCACTTAACTGGTTTGAATCCTACTTGAAGGACAGAATACTTTGTGTCTGTAGCTGATTACACATCAGAGCTGACTAAAATGACATGTGGTGTTCCCCAAGGTTCAATACTGGGGCCTCTTCTGTTCAACATCTACATGCTTCCACTAGCTCAGATTATGGAAAACAACAAAGTGTGTTATCATAATTATGCAGACGACACACAAATCTACATAACTATGTCACCAGGGGACTATAATCCCATACAAGGGCTGGGTAACTGCATTGAACTAATCAACAACAACTGGATGTGCCAGAATGTTCTTCAATTAAACAAAGATAAAACAGAAGTAATTGTTTTTGGTACCAAGGACGAACAATTGAAAATCACTGCTCAGCTTCAATCACTGATGTTAAAACCCACAAACCAAGCTAGAAATCTACCGTAGTTATGGATTCAGACCTCAACCTGAACAGCCATATCAAGACAATTACAAAATCAGCCTACTATCACCTGAAGAATATATCAAGGATTAGAGGACTTATGTCTCAACAGGATTTGGAAAAACTTGTCCACGCATTTATCTTCAGCAGACTGGACGACTGTAACGGTGTGTTTACAGGTCTCTGTAAAAAGTCCGTCAGAAAGCTGCAGCTGATTCAGAACGCTGCAGCCCGAGTCCTCACTAAGACCAGGAGGGTGGATCACATCACCCCAGTTCTAATGTCTTTGCACTGGCTTCCTGTCCAACAAAGAATTGACTTTAAAATCCTGCTCTTGGTTTATAAAGCACTGAATGGTTTCGGGCCAAAATACATCTCTGATCTGCTGCTACCTTATGAACCATCCCGACCCCTCAGGTCGTCTGGGACCGGTCTACTTTCTGTTCCCAGAGTCAGAACTAAACATGGAGAAGCAGCGTTCAGTTTTTCTGCTCCACATATCTGGAACAAAGTCCCAGAAAGCTGCAGGTCTGCTGAGACCCTCAGTTCATTTAAATCAAGATTGAAGACTTTTCTGTTTGCTGCTGCCTTTAATTGAACCACATTCAATTAATATATTAATCAATTTCCTGCATTTCTGCATTTTACTACTGCATTTTATTTCTTACACTGTTTTTTAATGTTTCAATGAATGTTCTTAATTGTTTTTAAATACGCTGATGTGAAAGGAGTACAAGTGGAGACTGCACAATTATAACGGTATTTCCTTCGGGACCAAGCTCGTGGCAGGCACACACTAGAAAACAAAGATCCATAGGTGGTTTGTGTGTGGGTTGACAGAATTGGCAGTGTAGAGGTTTGAGTGCAGCGTAGATGATCTCTGGGAGACATCGATTTTTAATGGTTTTATGAATGAATGTTCTTAATTGTTTTTAAATCTCCTTTTCTTTTGTCTTATGTTTTGATGCCTTTAATGGTTTTATGTGAAGCACTTTGAATTACCTTGTTGAAATGTGCTGTACAAATAAACTTGCCTTGCCTTGCCTTGTTGTGTGTTGTTGTGTGTTGTTGTAGTTGTGTGTTGTTGTGTGGTGCATGTTGTTGTTGTGTGTTCTTGTAGTTGTGTGTTGTTGTGTGGTGCATGTTGTTGTTGTTGTGTGTTGTTGTAGTTACCTCGTCCATGTCCTGACAGTGGGTCCCGTTGCCGGTGGTTCCAGGTGGACATGTTCCACAGGTGAACCCAGGATAGTGGACACTCTCCATACAGGACACGCCCTTGTAGCAGGGGTCAGGAGAGCAGCGGGAACGAGGCTCATGGAAACCTGCAGAGAGACAGACAGGCTGGCTTCAATCAGGTCCTCAGGTATATACAGCAGCTTTAATGAGCAGAGAAGAAGCTGCTGACTCACCACAAACCTGACACTCCAGGATGGTGTTTCTGATCAGAGACATCTCCTTCACCTGAGGAGGACACGAGCAATAACTTCAGCTACTGTCTGTCTCTGTGTCTCACCTGTCCTCTGATGTCCTGTCTGTCTGTGTGTCTCACCTGTCCTCTGATGTCCTGTCTGTCTCTGTGTCTCACCTGTCCTCTGATGTCCTGTCTGTCTGTGTGTCTCACCTGTCCTCTGATGTCCTGTCTGTCTGTGTGTCTCACCTGTCCTCTGATGTCCTGTCTGTCTGTGTGTCTCACCTGTCCTCTGATGTCCTGTCTGTCTGTGTGTCTCACCTGTCCTCTGATGTCCTGTCTGTCTCTGTGTCTCACCTGTCCTCTGATGTCCTGTCTGTCTGTGTGTCTCACCTGTCCTCTGATGTCCTGTCTGTCTCTGTGTCTCACCTGTCCTCTGATGTCCTGTCTGTCTGTGTGTCTCACCTGTCCTCTGATGTCCTGTCTGTCTCTGTGTCTCACCTGTCCTCTGATGTCCTGTCTGTCTGTGTGTCTCACCTGTCCTCTGATGTCCTGTCTGTCTCTGTGTCTCACCTGTCCTCTGATGTCCTGTCTGTCTGTGTGTCTCACCTGTCCTCTGATGTCCTGTCTGTCTCTGTGTCTCACCTGTCCTCTGATGTCCTGTCTGTCTCTGTGTCTCACCTGTCCTCTGATGTCCTGTCTGTCTGTGTGTCTCACCTGTCCTCTGATGTCCTGTCTGTCTGTGTGTCTCACCTGTCCTCTGATGTCCTGTCTGTCTGTGTGTCTCACCTGTCCTCTGATGTCCTGTCTGTCTCTGTGTCTCACCTGTCCTCTGATGTCCTGTCTGTCTGTGTGTCTCACCTGTCCTCTGATGTCCTGTCTGTCTCTGTGTCTCACCTGTCCTCTGATGTCCTGTCTGTCTCTGTGTCTCACCTGTCCTCTGATGTCCTGTCTGTCTCTGTGTCTCACCTGTCCTCTGATGTCCTGTCTGTCTCTGTGTCTCACCTGTCCTCTGATGTCCTGTCTGTCTCTGTGTCTCACCTGTCCTCTGATGTCCTGTCTGTCTCTGTGTCTCACCTGTCCTCTGATGTCCTGTCTGTCTCTGTGTCTCACCTGTTCTCTGATGTCCTGTCTGTCTCTGTGTCTCACCTGTTCTCTGATGTCTTGTCTCAGTTCTCCCAGGATCTGGTTGAAGATGATGAGCTGACCAATCAGAGCCTTGGTGTGATCACCTGACAGGAAACAGCACCAATGAGGTGAGTTGAATCTGATCAGCTGATTATTGATTATGAAACATGAAGTTAAGTAAACTCACCGAGGATGGAGTTCATGTCTCCACCCACTGAAAGACCAGAGACACATGTGACCTCAGTTAGTCAGGATCAGACCACATCAGACACATTAGACCACATTAGACACATTAGACCACATCAGACCGTCATCAGACACATTAGACCACATCAGACCCTCATCAGACACATTAGACCACATCAGACCCTCATCAGACACATCAGACCCATCAGACCCACATCAGACCCACATCAGACACATCAGACCACATCAGACACATCAGACCCACATCAGACCCATATCAGACACATCAGACACATCAGACCACATCAGACCCACATCAGACCCACATCAGACACATCAGACCCACATCAGACCCACATCAGACCACATCAGACACATCAGACCACATCAGACGCATCAGACCACATTAGTCACATCAGACACATCAGACCGCATCAGACCACATTAGTCACATCACACCTCCTCTCTGTGTTCTGGTGCTGAAGGAGTGAGGAGTGAGGAGTTAAGGAGTTAAGGACCTGAGTTGTAGCCTGAAGCGTCTCCTTGGAAGGGACAGTCGGTCAGAGCCCCAGCTTTAGCCACAGTGCCCCCTAGAGCCAGTCTGAGAGACTCCACTGCACCCTGAAGGACACACACACAACAAGAGATCAAGAGGACCCGATGGGTCACATGACGACGATCACGTGATCACAAACAGACCTGCATTCGTCCGTAGGCCTTCTGTCCGTGTCGGATCTCCACAAGCTCCGCCTCTCCGGGCAGGGCGACCAATGACGGCAGGCCCTGGCTGGAGTCGGCCAATCGGCAGTTGACGTAGAGCTCCATGTTGACGTTGTCACGACGAAGACCTCCCACTCTCAAGATGATGGAGGTGGTTCTACCTTCTGACAGGTGAGAGCTGTGGAGGTTCACTGTGTGGAGCTTCATGTCAGAGCGGAGGTACCGGACCACCACTGGGGGGGGGGGGGGGGGGAGAGACAGATGAGGAGGAGAGAGGAGAGAAGGAGGGGAGGGGGTTAGGGGGGAGGAGGAGGTGAGGAGAGGAGGAGAGAGATAGAAGAGGAGGAAAAAGAGGAGGAGCTTGAACATCATTTCACAGCTGTGAATATGAATGAACTTATTGTTCAAACCTTTGACGTCAGACTGAATGAAATAATAAATGTTCACATATTCAAACCCACAAAACTTTATTTAAAACTCAAACGTCTCAAAGTTTCCAGACAGAGTACAAGTCTGTGGTTTCAATGTTTCCATGGAAACATCACAGACAACGCACATGGAGAGCAAATTATGATGGTCTGTC
>CM051695.1:29620202-29647702 GCA_028022725.1 Lycodopsis pacificus
GTTTTTACGAGTCTTACTAAAACAAGTCAGCACAGAAAACGGAGGAGGTTTTACCGCCGACAGGAACAAGTTGTTCGTTAAACCACTTTCTCCCGACCTCTGACCTGTTTCCACACGTCGTTCCATCACTGCAGGTTTTTCCACCCGAGACATTTTCCCTGTTAAATTTGTTCCAAACCACTTGAAGGAGCAGCCTGAACACATGGAAACGAGTTCTGGAAAAACATGTTCTAAAGTCAGCCGGAGACACGTTTCCTTTGCTCACCTCCTTCTCTAGCTCCTCTCCCGACTCCAGGCTCTCGTCTCCTCGCAGCAGACGCAGCTTCTCCAGCTGGCCGCGCTGCATCCGTCCGGGCAGGAAGAAGTTCAGAGGGAACGGCATGTGGTCGGCGTACCAGCGGCGAGTCACGTCCACGTAGTTCTTGGGCTCGACCCAGAAGGTGTAGATCTAGAACAGACAGAACCCTCAACACCGGCAGCAGAAGAAGAAAAGCTTCTGTCTGATTTCTCACCAAAGCTGGTTTCAGCTTATAGTCGCCTCCTTATCTTATCGCATCTCATCCCGTCACATCTCATCTTATGGCTTCGTACCGCACCGTACCTCACCGCTTCGTACCGCACCGCACCGCTTCGTACCGCACCGTACCTCACCGCTTCGTACCGTACCTCACCGCTTCGTACCGCACCGCACCGCTTCGTACCGCACCGCTTCGTACCGCACCGCACCGCTTCGTACCGCACCGTACCTCACCGCACCGCTTCGTACCGCACCGCTTCGTACCGCTGCGTACCTCGTCGCTGCGTACCTCGTCGCTGCGTACCTCGTCGTTGCGTATCTCATCGTTTCCTCAACACCAGCAGCAGCGGAGCTTCTATCCATGATGATGGTGATTTATTTGAACTGTTTCTCACCAGAGCCGGTTTGAGCTTCTCCTCCAGCAGAGAGATGAAGGCCAGGCTGTCGGCTCCCTCTTTGGCCGAGAGGTCATAGTCTGAGTTGTATTTCTGGAAAAAAAAAAAAGAAAGCTTTAAACCTGCAGAAGGAAACCAGAGGAGAAAGCAGGTGGAGACACTGATGGAGGTCTCAGGTTTCCTCTAAAGCAGTGATTCTCAACTGGTGGGTCGCGATCCAAAAGTGGGTCGTGGACCCGTTTTCAGTGGGTCGCGGGCCTTTGACTGACAAATAAAAAAAAACAAAAACAAAAAAACATTGCGATTTTATTTTGAAGGGCATTTTTCATGCAGCGGAATTATTCCAGCATTTACGGAACTTGTTCAGCAGTGCAGGAAAAACACCGACCAATGCGTTGTGAATCACATCACGTGATGCAGCTCAGCCAATCAAATATGAGTATTCTGCCGAGTTTCCTGGCTTGAGTGAGATGTTCACACACCGTGACACACGGGGAGAGACGAGGATACAGAGACAGAGCAGGACTGTTGAGTGTGAAAGTCAAATCATAGGACGATCTCCAAAAGAGAGAAATGTCCAGAGAGACCAGAGTCACTAGACTCTGACTGGACAGACTCATAGAGGTGAATTCTTCAAACACTAATTTCTCTTTTTGGAATGCACGGTTGGGTTGGGTACGATACAGTGGAGCCACGGTTCGGTACAGAAGAAAACTATCAATGCCAGAGAAATGTACTTGATTTTAAAATATATTTATTCATTACAACTAACATCATAAAGTTATTCTTTGACTTTGAACAATGATGGAACTATACCTGAGTGACCATCTTCTGGGGTCTTCTGAGCAACACATAAGCATAAAAAACAAAAACTGCTCCTTAATGTTATGTAGTATTGTTATTTACATCTTGCAAAAGACATTTTTCATCTCAATGGGACTACCTGGTTAAATAAAGTTTTTTTTTAGTTTTTTTATTCAAATGTATTCGGTTCGTCATGCGTACCGAACCGTGAGCCTCGTACCGAACGGTTCAATACGAATACCGTTACACCCCTAATATATATATATATATATATATATATATATATATATATATATATATATATATATATATATATATAGTTACACCCCTGATAGATATATAATGTGGGTCCCGGCTTGTCATTAAGGGGTGATGGTGGGTCCCGCAGCCAGACCCGTTGAGAACCACTGGTCTAACGGACCCGCTTCAACATCAACATGAGTTTCTTGGGCCTCCTTCACGGAGGCTTCATCAGGGTCTAGGTCTCTTGGTGGTGCAGCTCTGAATCTTTGTAGCTCGGCGAGCGATCCGAGCTTTACTTTTTTTATGTGACATCACAAAAAGTTCACTGATAAAAACACTATTTACATCATTTGACAAAGACGGACAGCTGGTTTTTAGATGCTTCAGAAGTCTTAAAAATCTACATCTGAGTAAAAGATATTTACATCTACTTACACAATTTATACTTGCATATACAGTTTGTCTGCGGTTATATTAATATTCCATTGGTTTTGCTTATTATTTAGTTTAATCTTTGATCAAATTAATTAGGATTCATAAAGTTCATCGTATCTTTTTTCGCATGTATGTGTTGGTATCTCATCTCTTCTTGCGTGACTGTATCACAACACTGTCATATTGAGAACAGCAGTGAAATGTGAGTGTGCATGTAAACCACATATAAAACCCTTCATGAAGCTTCTGTTCTCATCTGATCGAGCTGCTGTCACACCAGTCATGAGCTCCATCCTCAGGAGGGAAGTCTGCTCTGACTCTAAGGTTTCCACTCAACTCAATGAAAGGTTCCAGTGAGAGCAGCAGCTTCTTCAGCAGCTCTGCTCTCGTCGTGGTTTCTGTCTGACCTACCGCAGCGCGAGGCAGCGAGCATGCTGGGTAATGTGTTCCAGCTGCCTGTTAGTCACTGACAGAATTTCTTCTTCTACTAACGCAGAACAGATTTCTGAGAGGAAAACATGAAAACACGAATATATGAAGCTGATCAATAAATAAATATAATAAATTGTATTGAATAAACTCAAAGACACTTTACAAAGGGGATATATATATATATATATATATATATATATATATATATAGTCCTGACAAAATCAAAGAGCTTTTCTGAACTGTTCAGTAAGAAAAGCAGTAGAGACGCCGTATATGTCTCTGGTGTCGACCTGTCAATCACTGTGTAGCCCCGCCCTAAAGCATCCCCTGCTTTATGGTCTGTGTGACTCTAAATGGACCATCATGTACTAAATGAACATCATGCTGTATTGAAGAAGACTTGAAACTGGAGATTGAGACATAAACTCATGTTTACAATGTTTACTGAGGGAATAAATCAAGAGAGAAGTAGAGTCATTTTCTATAGACTTCTATACAACCAGAGGAGTCGCCCCCTGGTGGACACTAGAGAGAATGCAACTTTAACACGTGAAGCTCTGATAGAACTTTAAAGAACCATGTTGTCTTCTGGTGAGCACTGAACTAGATTATGTTTAGTTTACTAAATACATTTGATAAAGTACTGTACTTAAGTACAAGTTGACATATTTGTATTTGAGTATTTCTCTTCTGAATGCACTACATGCATCTAATTCAAAAAATAATATCTATTTTAAAAAACACTTTGACAGAGTGGAGAGTAAATCAGCCCTGATGCATGCTGGGTAGGAGGAGGTTACCTGTTTTCTGAGGTGGATGATGATGTCAGAGGGTCTGGTCAAACTCTCTTTCTGATTGGTCCTCAGAGTAGGAAGTAATCCTGAGAAAGAAGAAACAAACAACATAAACAACAACAACAAGTTAGTTCTTGAGGAGCTTCATGAGTCTGTAGAAGCGTCTCACCACTAGGACTCCTCCAGGGGTTCGACATCTTCCTGAGCTTCAGAGGAGCTCCTGCAAACTGAGCGTAGGCCTGCAGAGACACAACAACAACAACAACAAGATGAAAACAAATAAACAGCTACACAGCAGAGACACAACAACAAGATGAAAACAAATAAACAACTACACAGCAGAGACACAACAACAAGAAGATGAAAACAAATAAACAACTACACAGCAGAGACACAACAACAAGAAGATGAAAACAAATAAACAACTACACAGCAGAGACACAACAACAAGAAGATGAAAACAAATAAACAACTACACAGCAGAGACACAACAACAAGAAGATGAAAACAAATAAACAACTATAACAATAGATAAACAACAACAGGACTCATGACTGCTAAAGCATCTTAAAATAAAATAACTTCTTCAAGAAGATCTTAAGTTGAACACGTTTCCTACAAGTAGTATAAGTGTGTACTAATACTGTGTGAAGCGTTTTACAGTAAACGTCTCAGTGACTCACTCATTGAAGAATGTCCTCATAAACCATGAAGAGAAACACACACTCTTCCTGTCTGTTATATTGTTTTAAGGTTTGTTTCCCAAATATCAACACCAGCATCAGCCTCAGAGATCCAGAATCTGATCCAGACCCCCTCCCCCGGCGGTGTGATTCCAGGCAGGCAACAACGGTTTTCCACCCACCCCGACATTACCCAGAGTGCACTGCAGCTCTGTGCTCAGATCTCATGGATCACCGGACCACATCAGACCGCCTGCTGCAGCAAAGTATTCTGGGAGGTCTAGACTACAACCAGGAGTAAAACTGATCAGGATTTATGATAGATATATATATATATATATATATATATATATATATATATATATATATATATCATAAATCCGTCCTTGATCAGTTTTATATATATATATATATATATATATATATATATATATATAAATATATATATATATATATATAAAGTATTTAATCAGAGAGACACAGAGACAGACAGAGAGAGAGAGAGAGAAGTCAGTTTAAACTACATTGGTGCCTCCTGGTGGTCGTCTGAAGGATTTCACTCCACATGTGATCTGATTAAAGGAGTTAAAGTGAGACAGTGAAGACACACTGGAGGAGACTCCTCAGTCCTCATAGTGAACTACAAACAAGGCCGCCGCTGCTCTGTACCAACTGGAGTTCTGCTGATACTTCCAACATGAGGCTGATAATACTTGTGTACTTGTACTGCTGATACTTCAACATGAGGCTGATTATACTTGTGTACTTTTACTGCTGTTACTTCAACATGAGGCTGATTATACTTGTGTACTTTTACTGCTGTTACTTCAACATGAGGCTGATAATACTTGTGTACTTTTACTGCTGTTACTTCAACATGAGGCTGATAATACTTGTGTACTTGTACTGCTGTTACTTCAACATGAGGCTGGTTATACTTGTGTACTTGTACTTCAGATACTATACATGTACTGCCTACATACGTAGTAAGTCGAACTGATCAGTGATTAATCGTTGCAGCTCTATTTACGGTGAACACGTTGCCTGTGACGTCATCACGTCAATTATGACATTTTGTACGTTTCAAAATCACCTTTTAACCGTTAAAACGTTTGCTGTCGGATAACCATCAGTCTGTCGTTAGCATGCTAACGCTAGCTAACGTTACCGTGTGATTTAACCGGTGTTTTTCGGTGTGAACGAGGCCGACAGACCGCCGGTGAACCGGTTCGGTCCGGTTCTAACAGACACTCACCAGAACCACCAGACAGTCGGTGCTGACGGACGGTAGACCCCAGTCTCCTTCCCAGCAAAACAACTCGTCGGGCGCCGCCATCTTCAATCCGGGACCGTGACCTCTGACACCGGAAGTGAAGCTCCACCAGAATAAAATACAGAGCATCGTTTACCACCTTAAAAGTCTCAGTGTCAAAGCACAAGTACTGCATCCAGAATACTACTTCAGTAAAAATATAAATGTAGTAAAACTATCAGTTTACTGATGGTATAATTTATAAGTACACAAGTATAATCAGTTTCATGTTAAAGTATCAGTAGTAAAAGTACACAAGTATAATCAGCCTCATGTTGAAGTATCAATAGTAAAAGTACACAAGTATAATCAGCCTCATGTTAAAGTATCAGTAGTAAAAGTACACAAGTATAATCAGCCTCATGTTGAAGTATCAATAGTAAAAGTACACAAGTATAATCAGCCTCATGTTGAAGTATCAATAGTAAAAGTACACAAGTATAATCAGCCTCATGTTAAAGTATCAGTAGTAAAAGTACACAAGTATAATCAGCCTCATGTTGAAGTATCAATAGTAAAAGTACACAAGTATAATCAGCCTCATGTTGAAGTATCAGCAGTAAAAGTAGCAGCAGCAGATGGAGAGCTAAATAAGTCTTGTTTCTGCTGAACGGGTCTGCACAGCGAGACCTCACAGACATGTCCACCAAGTGCTTCACAACTGATCGGACGCTTCAGCATCCGGCTGGCTTTGCTGTCTCAACCTCTAACTTTCTTCTCTTGTCTCTAAAATGAAAACAGGAACTCTCACAGACTTTATTTCATATCTTACCAAATTATTCTTTATTCACATTTAAGACAAAGTTACTGACATATAATTCAATACATTACAAAAAAATATGAATGCTAAAATAATAAAAAATCCAACGCAATCAATAAATTCATAATCATTCCACAACTTTACATGACTACAAGTCCCAGAGAGCATTGCTGTAAGAATCGACCAATCCGAGATTCAGTTGTGTTGAAGAGTTTCTGTTTTTAACGATACATGTTGTAATTATAACAAGTCTTCAGTCAAATTAGTAGAAAAGAGACGAACAGTTAGAAACAGCAGAAAGAAAGAAACATTATTATCTCTGTTTCACGAGACAATTACATGAAGCTTTGACTTCACTTTGAAGAACAGGAAGCTGCCGTCTGGTTTCTGCTCAACGGATCATCGACGTAGAAAGAAAAGCACGTTCATGAAGCAAAAGAAGTTTGACTTCCATGTATAAAAATACCCAGATCTCCATCATCACTGGCCCACTGAGCATGCTCACTACATTACAGTCATTCAGCAGACGCTGTCATCCACAGCGACTTACAGGAAGTGTGTTCAATACAGTTACTCAAGAGAACTACGAGTTCATTCCACCACTGAGGGGTCAGGACAGGAAACATGCGACCGGGTCGATCGGCCGCAGGATCTCTGAGTGACGGGGGAACCGATTGCCCCGAGGCAGCAGAGCCAAGAGGTCGGGGGGGGGGGCTTGACCGTGGCCTGGAGATAGGAAGGAGCTGTTCCCTTCACTGCCCTGTAGACTAGCACCAGAGTCTCACTGGATGCTCTTACAGGAGCCAGTGCAGAGAACGGAGAAGGCAAGTTGTGGGAGAACTTGGGGCGATTGAACACCAGGCGAGCTGCAGCTTTCTGGACAAGCTCCAGAGGTCTGATGGCCGACGCCGGAGCTCCTGCAGTAGTGAGCTGCAGGAGTCCAGCGGGAGATGACCAGAGCCTGGATGAGCACCTGCTCCGTCTCCTCAGTGAGGAAGTGAATCCTCCTGATGCTGCAGAGCAGGAGCCTGCAGCAGCGTGGAACCGATGCAATGTCTGCTGAGAACGACAGTCGGTCGTCCAGAGTCACACCCAGGTTCCTCACAGGCCGAGTCGGCGTCACCGCGGTATCGTCATGGTGATGGACAGGTCTCTGTGAGGGCAACCCTTCACCTGGAGGAACAGCAGCTCGTTCTGTCCAGGTTCAGCTTCAGGTGGTGAGTCGTCATCCACCTCGAGATGTCAGCCAAGCACGCAGCGATGCGTGCCTCCTTTAGCCCCGCCCCTCGCGCTCATTCACATGAACGGAGGAAGTTAAATTACTCTGTCATCAGCTGTTAAAACTTCAAAATTGATTGACCTCAAACTAAAATATCCTCTGAGTTACAGACGTCTCTTTCTCAATTTAAGTCGACGGGGAAAAGCTGTGTGACGGACCAGGAAGTTGTAGTTCACTGTTTGACCTCAGCTGCAGAAACAGGACGTTGGATTCACGGAGCTAACCAATCGCTGAACTATACGTTTGCAGTATTTACAGAGGTAGTGGTATTACAAGCAGTAGCAGCAGTATTCACAGGAGCAAAGAGGAAGACAGACGGCTGTGTGTGTGTGTGTGTGTGTGTGTGTGTAGACGTTGTAATAACATGTTCATAGTATCCCTATAATGAATCAACAGTCACATTAAAGTGTCATCCTCCTGTTGAACGTAGGAACAGAACCTCCAGAACCCTGAAGGAGGACCCGTCCTGTGGGACCGAAGGTCATGTGACCTCAACCTCGACCAACCACCGAGCTGTAGATGATGGCGTCATCCGCCTCCTCCACCGGTCTACAAACAAACAAACAAACAAACATGTTCAATCAGTCTTATAGTCCCGAGGAGCTCGTTCACGCTGATGTTCTCACCGTGTGCTCTGAACTAAGACCCGGGCCTGTTGGTTCTGCAGAGCAGTCTAAAGCCGGACTTGAGTTTGAGATCAAAGCTCCAGGAGACGCTGAGCTGACCCTCAGTGGGACGTTTCATCCAAACTCAACACTGAGATCTCATTGGACGAGAGACACAGACAGCCCAGGACTTCCTGTGCTGCAGCTCTGCTCTCCTGAACAACTGAGACTCTGCGTCACCTCCAGCTCTCTGTCGTTCCACGCCGTTCCATTTGCATGCAAGGACGCACAACAAAGACTTCCTCTTGAAGGAACCTGAGGTCACGCTCTTAACTCCTCTGTTTTTGGATCCTGGAGAAGAGAACGGAGAACTTCTACGCCCGTTCTCTTCCCGTTAACGCCGACATTCTGCCGCTCATGAGGAAGAAGAATTCCCGTAATGTCTGAGGAGAAAACTCTCTCAGACAGTTCATCACCGTGAAGCTGGAAGCTCCGCTCTCTTTGTGTTGGTAACGTGGTGTGTTTGTTACCTTCTTTGTGTTGGTAACGTGGTGTGTTTGTTACCTTCTTTGTGTTGGTAACGTGGTGTGTTTGTTACCTTCTTTGTGTTGGTAACGTGGTGTGTTTGATATCTTCTTTGTGTTGGTAACGTGGTGTGTTTGATACCTTCTTTGTGTTGGTAACGTGGTGTGTTTGATATCTTCTTTGTGTTGGTAACGTGGTGCGTTTGATACCTTCTTTGTGTTGGTAACGTGGTGTGTTTGTTACCTTCTTTGTGTTGGTAACGTGGTGTGTTTGTTACCTTCTTTGTGTTGGTAACGTGGTGTGTTTGATATCTTCTTTGTGTTGGTAACGTGGTGCGTTTGATACCTTCTTTGTGTTGGTAACGTGGTGTGTTTGTTACCTTCTTTGTGTTGGTAACGTGGTGCGTTTGATACCTTCTTTGTGTTGGTAACGTGGTGTGTTTGTTACCTTCTTTGTGTTGGTAACGTGGTGTGTTTGTTACCTTCTTTGTGTTGGTAACGTGGTGTGTTTGTTCCCTTCTTTGTGTTGGTAACATGGTGTGTTTGTTACCTTCTTTGTGTTGGTAACGTGGTGTGTTTGTGACTGAAGTTGGTAAATGTGACGATCAGTCAAAAGACCAAAACCGCGGCTGACCGAATCTGAGTTCACCAGTCGGGTTTCTGTGACAGAGAAACAGCTGGTGTGTTTGACTGCAGCGGTGAGGACCCCCCCCCCCCACAGTACCTGGCCTGGCTCCTGGCTCTGAACTGGATGGGGGCGTAGCTGACGTCGTCCTCGGCCTCGATGGCTCCGCCCTGCTGGACGTTACTGGAGACGTCATCATCAGGCTGAGATGAAGACAGACAGGAACATCAGTGATTCATAGAGTCCAATAACCTGCAAATATCTTATTAAACAACCAAACAATAACACAACGAATACGTTTGGACTCAAAATACAAAAAAACACATTAAACACATTATAACTCAACCATACCTTTTATTTATATATAGTATGTATATATATACAGTATGTATATATATACATATATATATATACATATATATATATATATATATATATATGTATATATATATATATATATAATTTATTTGTGTATATATTATATATATATATATATATATACACAACCCGAACCCTGTATATTAATGTATACAATGTGGGCAGAATAGGAGATAATCATAAACTGGATATCGAATGATGACGGACTCACCTTTGGTCCCGCCTCCTCTCTCACAGCTGACTGATTCTTATCTGCTGCTCGCTTCCTAAAAATACAAATATATGAAAACATCAGGAAGTCCAGCGTCAAAAGCTTACGATAATATATATATATATATATATATATATATATATATATATATAAATACATCACACTCTCCAAACTTAAACATATTAATTCTGACTTTTTTATCTGATAATCACAAAAAACATCTCATTGTTATGAGAGTTATGTATATATTATATATATATATATATATATATATATATATATATATATATATATATATATATATATATATATATATATATATCCCACCTCCCACCTCTGTGTGTATATATAATATGAATATATATTTATATATATTCATATTATATATATAAAATGTGTCTAAATGGCCATAAATCAATCTTTTAAGAGTAACTGCTGCAGTTGTCACATAAATGAAGTGCAGTAAAAAGTACAACATTTCCCTCTGAGATGTATTAGTGTAGAAGTATGACATAGAATAAATGGAAACATTGAAGTACTTCTAACATGTACTTGAGTTGCAGTTCTTGGGTAAAAGTACTGAAATCAGCAGCAGAATCAGCTTTATATTATATTTAATTATATTTGAACACAAACAACGAAGTAACTTATGAACCTAGAAACAAACCAGGACATCAGAGCTGAACAAGATAACACCTTTACCTACTATACAGATATAATAACTATAACAAGTGTAGATATTAATACAGGCAGATTAAAGGGACATGTTGTACAGACACAATACCTTCTGATGATGCAGAGGGCCAGAATGAGACTGCAGAGAGCCAGCAGGACACCGACCACCACACCGACGATCAGAGGCACTGAACAGCAGTCTGTTATGAGACGGGAGGTTAGCGCTACATCCTTACAGTCATGACTCTGGGAACACCTTCACTCTGCTACCTTTTTCTGTTCAGGCACTCTGTTCTCTACTTGCTCATGTACTCTGTTCTCTACCTGTTCAGGTACTCTGTTCACTACCTGTTCAGGTACTCTGTTCTCTACCTGTTCAGGTAGTCTGTTCACTACCTGTTCAGGTACTCTGTTCACTACCTGTTCAGGTACTCTGTTCTCTACCTGTTCAGGTACTCTGTTCTCTACCTGTTCAGGTAGTCTGTTCTCTACCTGTTCAGGTAGTCTGTTCACTACCTGTTCAGGTACTCTGTTCACTACCTGTTCAGGTACTCTGTTCTCTACCTGTTCAGGTACTCTGTTCTCTACCTGTGTGGGGATTCTGTTCTTCCTCTCCAGCCTCCACATTCAGACTGAACGGATGGGAGAGTGTGCCGACGGTGTTCTTCAGATCACAGGTGTAGTTCCCAGAATCCTCTGCTTTCAGAGGGCCGAGGTGGAGGGAAGGGCCAGTGTAGGGGAGGGCGTGGCCATCTCTGAACCAGGTGACCTCCAGCTGGTGGAAGCTGCACTCTGTAGTGCAGGTCAGTGCGACGGCTTCACCTCTTTCAAGCTCTCCGTCTCTGGAGCTCAGTATCTTCATTTGAGTCTCATCTGAAATATGTATTTTAAATGTTACTTTTCCTTAACTTACAGATGCAATAAATGAATACATCAACATCACGGAGGCTCAGTAGACGGTAGCAACGATGCTCTGATGGTTCTAACTACCCGCTGTAGAGCTCTAATGTCCTGGACCCTGAACACCTCATGCCTGTAATGTTGCAGCTCTAGAAGCTTTCACAGGAATATGAACTCCCTTCAGAAGTCGTTTATGAACCATGAGCTCCGTTCTTCATCTCTTCCCTTGAGTTTGCTGCATTTAGCAGCTTTGTGACCACGATTACTACTTCAGCATGATTATTGTTGGGACCATTGGGATACAAAGCCATCATATATTCATCCTGGTCCGCTCAACAACGAAACAACAATGGCGGCTCCTGAAGAGGCTGTTAGCTACATTAGCATCAGTTTGAGTCTTTCTTCATTGAAAGTTCGTCCATGAAAACCAACAGCACACAAACCTCTGGGCTCCAGGATCACAGATGTTAGTGATCGGTCATATTCAATAAGTGTGTTGGCATAACAACACGATGCTCTTACCATCGACTGTGAGTCTCACGCCTGGTTGGCCAGCGTAAAACGATAACTTCTGTTCATCTTCCATTCTGAAGCGAAGAGTTGCATCGTCTTCCTCCTTTAGACCTGAGATCTGTAAAGTGCAGTTTCCCTTCGTGTCTCCCAGGTAACGATAACGAGGGTTGTTGGGGTTGTTTAGTAATGTGTTGTCGTACACAGTCGGAGTGGACCCCTGACAAATTTGATGGTTCTGGCACCAAAGAACTCTGGTGATCTCGACCAAAACCTCTCCTCCATCCTGAGCGACGGTGTTCGGTGTGAAGGTGCAGGGGAGGGTCACTGTGGATCCTCGAACACCACAAACTGGATCTGAGTAGATCACACGTTGACTCACAGCACCTGGAGACACAATGCAGGAAATCACATGAAATGACTGAATTCAGTGTCTCTGATTCTTTTAGTCTCAGTGAACAAAGGTCTGATGGTAGAACTGCAGTCACAGACCTGAGCTTTGATCTCGTATTAAACCTTCTGAGTTATGATGGTGAGATGTGCTGTTAGACTGCTGCTCATACAGGAGCAGGATGAACGCAGCAGACATGGATTGGAGCAGAATATTTTGTGAGATAAAAACATGTGAATTTTGGAAATTATTACATCCATCTCTTTTCACTGCATTTTGAGTTTTTTAAAAGTTCTTCATAATCATAATAATGATACAAATGTCAATGTTTTATGAATAAAGCAGCTTATCAATCTGTTTATCAACAAGAGTCTCAATCTGTCTGTGAGCGCGTTCACATAAAGGGGTGGGGTTTACAGCATCTGACCAATCACACACACATGGACAAGTCTGCTGTCAGCAGAGCGTTTTACAAATAATGAGAAAACTAATATTATATAAATATGAAGACGTTAAAGTCATAATTTAGACTAAAATAAAGAGTTTAAACATGAAGGAAGACCAGCTGGTAATAAATCACTGACTGTATGAATGTTTACATTAATAGACTTATGAAAGATTCTGATCTGCTATAGTTACATGTGTGTAATATGTTACATTAGTGTTGCTGTGTGTGTGTGTGTGTGTGTGTGTGTGTGTGTGTGTGTGTGTGTGTGTGTGTGTGTTCCAGCTGTAACCTCGGTGATGTGAAACAGACTTCAGGCCAAATCAAATGAATAAATATAAAAACAACTCAAAGCAGTAAGAATGTCTTCTTCATAACTTATAATCATCTCAGCAAAGTCTAAAGTAACGACTCAACACGTCTCTAGAAGCTGAACCACGTCACGAATACATGAATATATGAATACATGAATATATGAATATATAATGAGGGGTATAGTGAGTTAGTTTTGGTTCTGTCGATGAAAGTCATGGTTCTGACCTCTGTAATGGAAAATTTCCTTTAACAGTTCAGGTGAAGTTGGTTTTATCCAAAGTGTTCAAAATAGACAGAGTCTTGATGAATGATCAAAGTTTCAGAAAGTCAATTTAATGTTTGCAAACAGAGAACACAACCACAGCCACGTATCACAGTGAAATGTGCTCATGCTCTGGAGACGCAGAATCAAAACAAGGTATTTATACAGGCAACACTGAGAAGACAGGATAAGACAGAGGAGACGGGGAACACAGGTGGGGGCCAGTGTTCTGGTGCGAACCTTCACCGACCATAGTTCCCAAGAGAATGTTTATGCTCAGAGAAAGAGCTGTTGATTACAGAAAGAACACGCCGGTTGCTCGTCCGGAATAAGACTGAAAGTGACCTCTGTATCAGAACGAATATGTCAATGTGTTCAGACATCCAGACGCCTGTGCAAATGAATTTTCTAGCAGCACATATCATCAGAGAATATGAGGAGGACATGTTAAAACATTTTTTACCATTACACCTCAGAGGCTCAACACCATCACACATGGATTGAACCGTTACTTTAACTTCTTTATATGTTTAAGATGATCGAACGATCCATGAGCCGAGCTCTGATTGGTCAGTGGGCGGAGCTTTACCTCCAACATCAGCTGTTCAGCATCAGTTACCATGGTGATGTACCAGGTAAGAACCTCAGCCGTAGAATGAACCCTGACGTTACCTGATCCCCACCAGGACCAGGGCCAGGGCCAGGACCAGGACCCCAGTGTCCGGTGGTGTTGAAGCAGAACAAGGTGCAGATATTGAAGTGAAACCCTTTACAGCAGACGTGTAGACGTAACATATATAATATCGACATGAGCTCTCATGATTAAACTCGGCTGGTTTATAAAAGATGTTTCTTTGTGTTTGCTGGGAAACTTAAAGTGCAATAAAAATGTTTTAAATATGTAAAGTGCTGCAGACACAGCGAGCAGCTGAGTGTGATTCTCTGTAATAAACTGTCTTCACACGTCGGCTCAGCGCTGCTTCGTGAATAAATGAAGGGAAGTGAAGAGATGAGACAGATTAGAGAAGAAGAAGTACTCACACGCCTACTGCAGTAAAACACATGCTGTCAAGTTTTACCATGTACTCATAATGTACAACATGAAGCTTATTGGACACAAGCATCGTTCTGCTTTGATGTGTTGTCGATTATTGTTGATGAGGTGATGTGAACGCAGTTGATCCAGTTTTACAGAAAAGAGAAAATATAATAAAACAGAAATAAAGTCAAATAAATAGATCACAGACTCAGAGGTTTAAATACCTCTGAGTCGTACTGCAGTGCAGTATTTGTGTACATGTAGTTCTACATTGTTGTTGAATGTTCACAGTTTTCACACGGAGAACGTGAGCGAGAGGAGAACCCGGAGACGGACGTCAGCCTCACCTGTCAGCAGGAACATCAAGCACAGAACCTGTGTGTCCCAGAGCGCCATCCTCACTGTCCACGTCGTCCACGTCCACACAGACGAGCCGAGCCACGGACGCTCGTCACAGAAGAAGGTCTTTGACTTTCTGACTTCCTCTTTTCTTTTCTCTTTTTCCGAGAACTCTTCTTTCAACATCGTCTTCACTCAGATATCTGTGACGACACTTCTCCTGTCGCTGGTCACTTCCTAATGACTCGAGGCCACAAGGCGTGTTCTGAGAAACACAGTCTTTACTGTGACCGTCCTCCGGGCAACGCTTGTTGCCTCAGCGCACACAACTACAGTCCTGCTTCTACACATCTCTACTGTCACCAGATGTGTTCTTGACTTTTATATTACTCTCATTGTGTGTTTCCTCTTAACGTGTTTATTGTCATCAAGCTGCTCAATAAACCTGTTTGTGATCAGAGAGAAAACCTCTTCAGACCTGACAACACGAGCAAGCTGACAACACAAGCAAGCTGACAACACGAGCAACCTGACAACACGAGCAAGCTGACAACACAAGCAAGCTGACAACACGAGCAACCTGACAACACGAGCAACCTGACAACACGAGCAACCTGACAACACGAGCAACCTGACAACACGAGCAAGCTGACAACACGAGCAACCTGACAACACGAGCAACCTGACAACACGAGCAAGCTGACAACACGAGCAACCTGACAACACGAGCAAGCTGACAACACGAGCAACCGCGGTCCGACCGACTCCAGCTCCCCGTGTGCGGTCGATGGCCCGGCCGACTCCAGCCGCCGCCTCCGAGCCGCAGCCTCTCCCGGACCCGGCCGCCGCCTCAGCGCTGCAACGACCTCCAGCCCCTTACCCCGCTGGGTCATCAGTCCATCCCCTGAGCCCCAGTCTATGGACTCCTGTTCCCCGGAGACCCATCTCCGAGAGTCAGAGACCTGTTTCCCGCCGGACCCCCAGCCTCTAGAGCCCTGTTTCCCGCCGGACCCCCAGCCTCTAGAGCCCTGTTTCCCGCCGGACCCCCAGCCTCTAGAGTTCCGTCCTCCTGACCCCCTGTCTGAGCCTCAGGCTCTCCAGTCTTGTTTCCCTGAGCCCCAGTCCGAGCCTCAGTCGCCCCAGTCCGGTCCCCCCAAGATCCCGGGTCCTGAGCAACTTCGGCAGTCGGGCCGTCCCCCCGTGTTCCTGGACTGGGAGCAACTCTGGCAGTCTGGTCCCCCCCCCCCGAGATCCCTCGTACAGAGCCCTCTCTCCTGGCCAACTGCCCTCCTGCCCGTCCCCCGGAGCCTGGTGGCGGATTGGATCCGGAATATATTTGTCTTTTTTTTTTGATATTTATATAAATCATGATTTATTTATTTGTGCATTGGAATGTATTTGTCAATCCTTCTGTGTGCATTTGTGATTATTGAGGCTGATCTGACCCCATATGAATTGAACTGACTTGTCCTGCAGCTTTAAATTCAGTTCATTCGTTGGAGGATGTCAATCAAAAGTATGACATTACATCTTCTAACGAGACAGATGAGTGAGCAGGGACTTCATCTGTGGTGATTAACACTTGTTTAGCTCTATTCTCTCTGTTTACATTAATGTTGGGCAGTGAATTCACGCGCTAGGAGTCTGATCATGTTGTGCCTTGTTGTGGATTGAGTGCGTTTGCTCAAAAGATTTGTGCTTTGTCTCGTAGGGGCGCTTCACTTTTGTTGGGAACGTAGAGGAGCGTGTTTGGGTTATCAGCATCTAAGAAAAAATAAAAGTTAAAAAAGGGGGGGGGGGGGAAAGGGGTTTTGGTTGTAGTTAGGATTAAGGTAGGTTTAGGACATCCTAACCCCAGTATGAAAGAAAGAGAAAGAAAAATCCCAGCAATAATCAAGAGGGTTTACAAAAAGAAAATTAAAAAAATTAAAAAAAATAAATAAAAGACTCAACAATGACTAAAAACAAATCAAACTGGTTTAGAATAAAATAGGCGGTCGAGGTCAGGGTTCGGTTGGGGTTAGGCACCAACGTCCAAGCACACAATCTAAAAGTTAAAAAATAAAAAGGATAAAATTAATTTAAAAGTGTATAAAGAAAACACTGATGCCCCCTAGGCACGGGCAGGGTTAGGTTTAATTGGAGGCGGGGCCCTCCTAAGAGGGCCACGAGGGGCACTGGCACAAGGGGGCTGTCCTTTAAAAAGGCTTTAATAAAAACCCTGGAGATAAAAAAAACAAAAAAACAATTTTATTAAAACCAGCCTGACAGCAGAGCAACCGCCAGCGGGACAGACGGAGAGGAGATGTTAAAAGGGGAAGGGGAGTTTAAAAAGCAGGCAAACTAGGGGACAAGGAAAAAAAAGGCACAATAACACACAATAATTCCCCAACCAATATATAAATATATAAAAAGGTCTTAATAAAGTTAAAACCCTGATATAAGTTATATAAAAAGATAATTTAACATATAAGAAATATATAAGTGCTTTAAAAGGAATAACCTAAGTAATAAGTGCTATAAATGTAAAAATATAAAAAGATAATTTAACAGATAATAAATGTATGTACAAAAACCACATCTAAAACTTTAAAAGGATAAATAAATAAATAGATAGGGTTAGGGTTAGGTTTAGTTAGGAGCGCGGCCCTCCTAAGAGGGCCACGAGGGGCACTGGCACAAGGGGGCTGTCCTTTAAAAAGGTTTTAATAAACCTCAAAAAAAAAAAAAAAATAAATAAATAAAGATAAAAATAAAAATAAAAATAAAAATAAAAATAAAAATAAAAATAAAATAAATGAATAAAAAAAATAAAAAATGTATTAAATAAAATAAAAACATTGAAACAATTTTATTAAAAACAGCCTGACAGCAGAGCAACCGCCAGCGGGGCAGACGGAGAGGAGATGCTAAAAGGAGAAGGGGAATTTAAAAACCAGGCAAACAAGGGGACAAGGAAAAAGAAGGCACAATCACACACAGTAATTCCCCAACAATTATAAATAAATGTATAAGTGCTTTTGAAAGAAAATAAAATAAACTAAGTAATAAGTGCTTTAAAATGTAAAAAACTATATAAGAAATAATTTAACATATAACAAATGTATATACACACCATCCACATCTAAAACTTTAAAAAGATAAATAAATAAATAGATAAGTGCTTTAAAAAAATAATTTAAGTGATAAGTGCTTAAAATGTACAAACATGCAAAAGTGGAAAAATGTGTAAAATTATGCCAAATAACCCTATTCACAGTAAGCCATAAAATCAGGAGTCAATAAAAACAGACTGGGCGTTAATATTTTTCATTCAGCCCGTGAGGGTCTATGGTACCCAGTCTGTGGATCCATTTCCTCTCCGCTGCTTGCCGCTGCGCCCTGCTCCACTGCCCGCTGCTCTCCAGGCCCACACTTTGGAGACCATGTGAGCCATGGAGTTTAAAATGTGCATATAGGACGCTCGTGCCATTCCCACTGTTGATCATATAAAAATGCTGCTTAATCCTAAGGTGTAGCTCATTCTTTGTCTCCCCCACGTACAGTTTGTGGCAGGCCCCGCATCTAAGAGCATAAACCACATTTGAAGCTGTGGGTGGTAGGGCCTGCCCCAGGTTAAAACAGAGTCTGCTCTGGGGGTTAAAAACGTGGGGGAGACGCATAAAACCGATCTCCGAACCTCGAAGCGCCTCCCTCCTGGTCTCTTTTTTGTTTAGGTCAGTGTGGACCAGGATGTCTTTAAGATTTTTATTTCTACGAAAGGCGGAGATCACACGGCTGTCCTCCAGGGCGGCACAGTGTTCCCTCGCCCCCTGAAAATTGTTCTTAATACTCTTGAGGAGGTTGTGGGTAGCCTCTGAAAAGGTTAAAATCAAGGGGACGAGGGACTGGGCAGGCGGTGGTGGGGTGTCGGTGCCGCCTCTGAAGGTGTCGGCGACCTCCGCCTTAATCGTTCTCAGGAAGCGCTTCGAGTAACCCCTGAGTCTCAATGCGCCAAAAAGGGTGCTGGTTGCCTCCTCCACATGGCCCGGGAGGGTACAGATCCTGTGGAACCGGATCAGCTGAGACTTGATGAGACCTCTGTAGGTGTGTTTGGGGTGGTAACTGGATTTATGGAGGAGGGCGTGGCGGTCCGTTTCCTTAAAATGAACTTTCGTGGCCAGGGTTTTGTTCTGGTCGCTGGATTCTTGGAAGAAAACCCTGGTGTCCAGGAACTCGACCGAAAGGTGTTGAAGGTTATGTTTGAGTTTTATTTTCGGGTGATGTGAATTTAAAGTGTCCAAAAATGTGTGGAAGTGCTGTTCAGTGTGGTCCCAGAGGCCGAAGATGTCATCCAGGTACCGGAAGTAGAGGAGGGGTTTGTGTTTGAGTTTGAGAAAAGCCGTTCTCTCCCAATGGGCCAGGTAGATGTTAGCATACGCCGGAGAGTATTTCCGGCCCATAGCACACCCGCACAACTGGAGATAGTGTTTATTGTTAAATGTGAAGTCGTTCCGAGTCAGGGTGATGTTGAGGAGTTGGATTATTTCTTGATCAGGTCTATCTGGGTTGGGGTATTTATTAAAAATGTCTTGAATGGCAATGAGGCCCAGTGGAGTTTCAATATTGGTGTACAGAGATTCAATGTCAATGGTGAAAAGAAAGGTATGACCGGGTACCTGGAGGTTTTTAATTTTATTGATGAAGTGATAAGTGTCCTGAAGATAACCGGGGTGAAGTTGTGAAAGCGGATTAATAAAGTGGTCAATATATTCTGTGATGTTGTAGGACTCGGAGCCGCAATCGCTGACTATAGGGCGGCCGACCGGAACCACAGAAGGGACCGTCCAAGTCGCAGGAGGCTTGTGTATCTTGGGGAGCAGGTAGAAGAGGCGAGGCCTGGGCTCATCAGGACCGTCCAGGTATTGTTTTTGTTTGGAATTGATGTATTGATTGTCATGTAGGCTATGTGTAATGTTCCTAATGAGCTGTTGTGTTTCTAGCTGTAATGATTGCGTGAGTGGTGCATAATATGTGTTGTTATTTAATTGTCTATCTGCTTCTAATATGTAATTATGTCTGTCCTGTAAAACAATTTGGCCCCCTTTGTCGGCTGGTTTGATGACTATGTGTTTGCTATTACCCAATGTTTTAAGAATGTGTTTGTGTTGCTGACTAATGTTAGGCTGCGTGTGTGCAAGGGGGCGCCATCGTGTCAGTGCTGCTAGATTTTTCTGAATGAGTTGTGTGATCTGAGGTGAGAGAGTGTTGAGGCGTGGTTAGGGTTAGGTTTAATTGGAGGCGGGGCCCTCCTAAGAGGGCCACGAGGGGCACTGGCACAAGGGGGCTGTCCTTTAAAAAGGCTTTAATAAAAACCCTGGCGATAAAAAAAACAAAAAAACAATTTTATTAAAACCAGCCTGACAGCAGAGCAACCGCCAGCGGGACAGACGGAGAGGAGATGTTAAAAGGGGAAGGGGAGTTTAAAAAGCAGGCAAACTAGGGGACAAGGAAAAAAAAGGCACAATAACACACAATAATTCCCCAACCAATATATAAATATATAAAAAGGTCTTAATAAAGTTAAAACCCTGATATAAGTTATATAAAAAGATAATTTAACATATAATAAATATATAAGTGCTTTAAAAGGAATAACCTAAGTAATAAGTGCTATAAATGCAAAAATATAAAAAGATAATTTAACAGATAATAAATGTATGTACAAAAACCACATCTAAAACTTTAAAAAGATAAATAAATAAATAGATAAGTGCTTTAAAAAATAATTTAAGTGATAAGTGCTTAAAATGTACAAACATGCAAAAGTGGAAAAATGTGTAAAATGATGCCTAATAACCCTATTCACAGTAAGCCATAAAATCGGGAGTCAATAAAAACAGACTGGGCGTTAATATTTTTCATTCAGCCCGTGAGGGTCTATGGTACCCAGTCTGTGGATCCATTTCCTCTCCGCTGCTTGCCGCTGCGCCCTGCTCCACTGCCCGCTGCTCTCCAGGCCCACACTTTGGAGACCATGTGAGCCATGGAGTTTAAAATGTGCATATAGGACGCTCGTGCCATTCCCACTGTTGATCATATAAAAATGCTGCTTAATCCTAAGGTGTAGCTCATTCTTTGTCTCCCCCACGTACAGTTTGTGGCAGGCCCCGCATCTAAGAGCATAAACCACATTTGAAGCTGTGGGTGGTAGGGCCTGCCCCAGGTTAAAACCGAGTCTGCTCTGGGGGTTAAAAACGTGGGGGAGACGCATAAAACCGATCTCCGAACCTCGAAGCGCCTCCCTCCTGGTCTCTTTTTTGTTTAGGTCAGTGTGGACCAGGATGTCTTTAAGATTTTTATTTCTACGAAAGGCGGAGATCACACGGCTGTCCTCCAGGGCGGCACAGTGTTCCCTCGCCCCCTGAAAATTGTTCTTAATACTCTTGAGGAGGTTGTGGGTAGCCTCTGAAAAGGTTAAAATCAAGGGGACGAGGGACTGGGCAGGCGGTGGTGGGGTGTCGGTGCCGCCTCTGAAGGTGTCGGCGACCTCCGCCTTAATCGTTCTCAGGAAGCGCTTCGAGTAACCCCTGAGTCTCAATGCGCCAAAAAGGGTGCTGGTTGCCTCCTCCACATGGCCCGGGAGGGTACAGATCCTGTGGAACCGGATCAGCTGAGACTTGATGAGACCTCTGTAGGTGTGTTTGGGGTGGTAACTGGATTTATGGAGGAGGGCGTGGCGGTCCGTTTCCTTAAAATGAACTTTCGTGGCCAGGGTTTTGTTCTGGTCGCTGGATTCTTGGAAGAAAACCCTGGTGTCCAGGAACTCGACCGAAAGGTGTTGAAGGTTATGTTTGAGTTTTATTTTCGGGTGATGTGAATTTAAAGTGTCCAAAAATGTGTGGAAGTGCTGTTCAGTGTGGTCCCAGAGGCCGAAGATGTCATCCAGGTACCGGAAGTAGAGGAGGGGTTTGTGTTTGAGTTTGAGAAAAGCCGTTCTCTCCCAATGGGCCAGGTAGATGTTAGCATACGCCGGAGAGTATTTCCGGCCCATAGCACACCCGCACAACTGGAGATAGTGTTTATTGTTAAATGTGAAGTCGTTCCGAGTCAGGGTGATGTTGAGGAGTTGGATTATTTCTTGATCAGGTCTATCTGGGTTGGGGTATTTATTAAAAATGTCTTGAATGGCAATGAGGCCCAGTGGAGTTTCAATATTGGTGTACAGAGATTCAATGTCAATGGTGAAAAGAAAGGTATGACCGGGTACCTGGAGGTTTTTAATTTTATTGATGAAGTGATAAGTGTCCTGAAGATAACCGGGGTGAAGTTGTGAAAGCGGATTAATAAAGTGGTCAATATATTCTGTGATGTTGTAGGACTCGGAGCCGCAATCGCTGACTATAGGGCGGCCGACCGGAACCACAGAAGGGACCGTCCAAGTCGCAGGAGGCTTGTGTATCTTGGGGAGCAGGTAGAAGAGGCGAGGCCTGGGCTCATCAGGACCGTCCAGGTATTGTTTTTGTTTGGAATTGATGTATTGATTGTCATGTAGGCTATGTGTAATGTTCCTAATGAGCTGTTGTGTTTCTAGCTGTAATGATTGCGTGAGTGGTGCATAATATGTGTTGTTATTTAATTGTCTATCTGCTTCTAATATGTAATTATGTCTGTCCTGTAAAACAATTTGGCCCCCTTTGTCGGCTGGTTTGATGACTATGTGTTTGCTATTACCCAATGTTTTAAGAATGTGTTTGTGTTGCTGACTAATGTTAGGCTGCGTGTGTGCAAGGGGGCGCCATCGTGTCAGTGCTGCTAGATTTTTCTGAATGAGTTGTGTGATCTGAGGTGAGAGAGTGTTGAGGCGTGGTTAGGGTTAGGTTTAATTGGAGGCGGGGCCCTCCTAAGAGGGCCACGAGGGGCACTGGCACAAGGGGGCTGTCCTTTAAAAAGGCTTTAATAAAAACCCTGGCGATAAAAAAAACAAAAAAACAATTTTATTAAAACCAGCCTGACAGCAGAGCAACCGCCAGCGGGACAGACGGAGAGGAGATGTTAAAAGGGGAAGGGGAGTTTAAAAAGCAGGCAAACTAGGGGACAAGGAAAAAAAAGGCACAATAACACACAATAATTCCCCAACCAATATATAAATATATAAAAAGGTCTTAATAAAGTTAAAACCCTGATATAAGTTATATAAAAAGATAATTTAACATATAATAAATATATAAGTGCTTTAAAAGGAATAACCTAAGTAATAAGTGCTATAAATGCAAAAATATAAAAAGATAATTTAACAGATAATAAATGTATGTACAAAAACCACATCTAAAACTTTAAAAAGATAAATAAATAAATAGATAAGTGCTTTAAAAAATAATTTAAGTGATAAGTGCTTTAAAATATAAAAACATGCAAAAGTGGAAACATGTGTAAAATGATGCCTAATAACCCTATTCACAGTAAGCCATAAAATCGGGAGTCAATAAAAACAGACTGGGCGTTAATATTTTTCATTCAGCCCGTGAGGGTCTATGGTACCCAGTCTGTGGATCCATTTCCTCTCCGCTGCTTGCCGCTGCGCCCTGCTCCACTGCCCGCTGCTCTCCAGGCCCACACTTTGGAGACCATGTGAGCCATGGAGTTTAAAATGTGCATATAGGACGCTCGTGCCATTCCCACTGTTGATCATATAAAAATGCTGCTTAATCCTAAGGTGTAGCTCATTCTTTGTCTCCCCCACGTACAGTTTGTGGCAGGCCCCGCATCTAAGAGCATAAACCACATTTGAAGCTGTGGGTGGTAGGGCCTGCCCCAGGTTAAAACCGAGTCTGCTCTGGGGGTTAAAAACGTGGGGGAGACGCATAAAACCGATCTCCGAACCTCGAAGCGCCTCCCTCCTGGTCTCTTTTTTGTTTAGGTCAGTGTGGACCAGGATGTCTTTAAGATTTTTATTTCTACGAAAGGCGGAGATCACACGGCTGTCCTCCAGGGCGGCACAGTGTTCCCTCGCCCCCTGAAAATTGTTCTTAATACTCTTGAGGAGGTTGTGGGTAGCCTCTGAAAAGGTTAAAATCAAGGGGTTAGGGTTAGGGGTTAGGGTTAGGTTTGGTTAGGAGCGGGGCCCTCCTAAGAGGGCCACGAGGGGCACTGGCACAAGGGGGCTGTCCTTTAAAAAGGTTTTAATAAACCTCAAAAAAATAAAGTAAATAAAAAATAAAAATAAGAATAAAAATAAAAATAAAAATAAAAATAAAAATAAAAATAAAAATAAAAATAAAAATAAAAATAAAAATAAAAATAAAATAAATAAATAAAAATAAATAAATAAAAAAAATAAAAATTTATAAGATAAAATAAAAACATTGAAACAATTTTATTAAAAACAGCCTGACAGCAGAGCAACCGCCAGCGGGGCCGACGGAGAGGAGATGCTAAAAGGGGAAGGGGAGTTTAAAAGCCAGGCAAACAAGGGGACAAGGAAAAGGAAGGCACAATCACACACACTAATTCCCCAACAAATATAAATAAATGTATAAGTGCTTTTAAAATAAATAAAATAAACTAAGTAATAAGTGCTTTAAAATGTAAAAAAACTATATAAGAAATAATTTAACATATAACAAATGTATATACACACCATCCACATCTAAAACTTTAAAAAGATAAATAAATAAATAGATAAGTGCTTTAATAAAATAATTTAAGTGATAAGTGCTTAAAATGTACAAACATGCAAAAGTGGAAAAATGTGTAAAATTATGCCAAATAACCCTATTCACAGTAAGCCATAAAATCAGGAGTCAATAAAAACAGACTGGGCGTTAATATTTTTCATTCAGCCCGTGAGGGTCTATAGTACCCAGTCTGTGGATCCATTTCCTCTCCGCTGCTTGCCGCTGCGCCCTGCTCCACTGCCCGCTGCTCTCCAGGCCCACACTTTGGAGACCATGTGAGCCATGGAGTTTAAAATGTGCATATAGGACGCTCGTGCCATTCCCACTGTTGATCATATAAAAATGCTGCTTGATTCTAAGATGCAGCTCATTCTTTGTCTCCCCCACGTACAGTTTGTGGCAGGCCCCACATCTAAGAGCATAAACCACATTTGAAGCTGTGGGTGGTAGGGCCTGCCCCAGGTTAAAACCGAGTCTGCTCTGGGGGTTAAAAACGTGGGGGAGACGCATAAAACCGATCTCCGAGCCTCGAAGCGCCTCCCTCCTGGTCTCTTTTTTGTTTAGGTCAGTGTGGACCAGGATGTCTTTAAGATTTTTATTTCTACGAAAGGCGGAGATCACACGGCTGTCCTCCAGGGCGGCACAGTGTTCCCTCGCCCCCTGAAAATTGCTCGTAATACTCTTGAGGAGGTTGTGGGTAGCCTCTGAAAAGGTTAAAATCAAGGGGACGAGGGACTGGGTAGGCGGTGGTGGGGTGTCGGTGCCGCCTCTGAAGGTGTCGGCGACCTCCGCCTTAATCGTTCTCAGGAAGCGCTTCGAGTAACCCCTGAGTCTCAATGCGCCAAAAAGGATGCTGGTTGCCTCCTCCACATGGCCCGGGAGGGTACAGATCCTGTGGAACCGGATCAGCTGGGACTTGATGAGACCTCTGTAGGTGTGTTTGGGGTGGTAACTGGATTTATGGAGGAGGGCGTGGCGGTCCGTTTCCTTAAAATGAACTTTCGTGGCCAGGGTTTTGTTCTGGTCGCTGGATTCTTGGAAGAAAACCCTGGTGTCCAGGAACTCGACCGAAAGGTGTTGAAGGTTATGTTTGAGTTTTATTTTGGGGTGATGTGAATTTAAAGTGTCCAAAAATGTGTGGAAGTGCTGTTCAGTGTGGTCCCAGAGGCCGAAGATGTCATCCAGGTACCGGAAGTAGAGGAGGGGTTTGTGTTGGAGTTTGAGAAAAGCCGTTCTCTCCCAATGGGCCAGGTAGATGTTAGCATACGCCGGAGAGTATTTCCGGCCCATAGCACACCCGCACAACTGGAGATAGTGTTTATTGTTGAATGTGAAGTCGTTCCGAGTCAGGGTGATGTTGAGGAGTTGGATTATTGCTTGATCAGGTCTATCTGGGTTGGGGTATTTATTAAAAATGTCTTGAATGGCAATGAGGCCCAGTGGAGTTTCAATATTGGTGTACAGAGATTCAATGTCAATGGTGAAAAGAAAGGTATGACCGGGTACCTGGAGGTTTTTAATTTTATTGATGAAGTGATAAGTGTCCTGAAGATAACCGGGGTGAAGTTGTGAAAGCGGATTAATAAAGTGGTCAATATATTCTGTGATGTTGTAGGACTCGGAGCCGCAATCGCTGACTATAGGGCGGCCGACCGGAACCACAGAAGGGACCGTCCAAGTCGCAGGAGGCTTGTGTATCTTGGGGAGCAGGTAGAAGAGGCGAGGCCTGGGCTCATCAGGACCGTCCAGGTATTGTTTTTGTTTGGAATTGATGTATTGATTGTCATGTAGGCTATGTGTAATGTTCCTAATGAGCTGTTGTGTTTCTAGCTGTAATGATTGCGTGAGTGGTGCATAATATGTGTTGTTATTTAATTGTCTATCTGCTTCTAATATGTAATTATGTCTGTCCTGTAAAACAATTTGGCCCCCTTTGTCGGCTGGTTTGATGACTATGTGTTTGCTATTACCCAATGTTTTAAGAATGTGTTTGTGTTGCTGACTAATGTTAGGCTGCGTGTGTGCAAGGGGGCGCCATCGTGTCAGTGCTGCTAGATTTTTCTGAATGAGTTGTGTGATCTGAGGTGAGAGAGTGTTGAGGCGTGGTTCCCAGCAGGACGGTCCAGTGAACGGGACAGGGTTAGGGTTAGGGTTAGGGTTAGGGTTAGGGTTAGGTTATGGTTTTTGTCTCCCGAACGTCATGACAACGTCCGAGAGAAATGCACTGTCCATAAACCGACTCTGAGTTGCCAGCAAGGCGACCACCACCCCCCGGTGTTCTGGCCCTAACCAAATTGATCCGTCCATTCTCCCACCGACGTAACCCCCGATGTTCCACAAGCACCCTTCAGTACACACACGCTTAAAAATTCAGACTGTTTCGTCTTGATAAAAATTAATAGCAGACTGTATGGTCTGAACCCTGCTCTCCCAGCAGACTGTGGTCGCAACCCTGCGCTCAGAGCAGACCGAGCTTGTCCTGCACTCCTCGCAGACTAAATGGTCTTGCCACTGCTCTCCACACTAAGCCAATCGTGCAACGTTTCGGAGAAATTGCTCCTTCTTCAGGCACCTGGCTTAATTCTCGCTCCTGCGAATTACGTGACCGTTAAATTGTAACCTGTAGAACTGTATCTAATTGCCGTCTCCTCCAGTGAGGTTAAGTTTAGGGCAACAGTACAGGGACTGGATAATAAAATGGCGGCTGGGCCGGAGAGCGACGGCCACCTCACCGACAACATTCCACGCAGCGAGTACGGTAAAGGCACGGGCTGAGTTAGGTTATGGTTTTTGTCTCCCGAACGTCATGACAACGTCCGAGAGAAATGCACTGTCCATAAACCGACTCTGAGTTGCCAGCAAGGCGACCACCACCCCCCGGTGTTCTGGCCCTAACCAAATTGATCCGTCCATTCTCCCACCGACGTAACCCCCGATGTTCCACAAGCACCCTTCAGTACACACACGCTTA
>CM051695.1:29652702-29655202 GCA_028022725.1 Lycodopsis pacificus
TAGAGGAGGGGTTTGTGTTTGAGTTTGAGAAAAGCCGTTCTCTCCCAATGGGCCAGGTAGATGTTAGCATACGCCGGAGAGTATTTCCGGCCCATAGCACACCCGCACAACTGGAGATAGTGTTTATTGTTAAATGTGAAGTCGTTCCGAGTCAGGGTGATGTTGAGGAGTTGGATTATTTCTTGATCAGGTCTATCTGGGTTGGGGTATTTATTAAAAATGTCTTGAATGGCAATGAGGCCCAGTGGAGTTTCAATATTGGTGTACAGAGATTCAATGTCAATGGTGAAAAGAAAGGTATGACCGGGTACCTGGAGGTTTTTAATTTTATTAATGAAGTGATAAGTGTCCTGAAGATAACCGGGGTGAAGTTGTGAAAGCGGATTAATAAAGTGGTCAATATATTCTGTGATGTTGTAGGACTCGGAGCCGCAATCGCTGACTATAGGGCGGCCGACCGGAACCACAGAAGGGACCGTCCAAGTCGCAGGAGGCTTGTGTATCTTGGGGAGCAGGTAGAAGAGGCGAGGCCTGGGCTCATCAGGACCGTCCAGGTATTGTTTTTGTTTGGAATTGATGTATTGATTGTCATGTAGGCTATGTGTAATGTTCCTAATGAGCTGTTGTGTTTCTAGCTGTAATGATTGCGTGAGTGGTGCATAATATGTGTTGTTATTTAATTGTCTATCTGCTTCTAATATGTAATTATGTCTGTCCTGTAAAACAATTTGGCCCCCTTTGTCGGCTGGTTTGATGACTATGTGTTTGCTATTACCCAATGTTTTAAGAATGTGTTTGTGTTGCTGACTAATGTTAGGCTGCGTGTGTGCAAGGGGGCGCCATCGTGTCAGTGCTGCTAGATTTTTCTGAATGAGTTGTGTGATCTGAGGTGAGAGAGTGTTGAGGCGTGGTTCCCAGCAGGACGGTCCAGTGAACGGGACAGGCTCTCGCCCCGGTGCGCCCCAGAAGTGATCTAACAACTTCAGCCTCCTGTGAAAGTTGTGGAGATCCCCTCTGAGCTCCGGTCGGGTGGGGGGTTTGGGTGTAGGAATGAAGGTAAGTCCTTTTTCCAGTATCTCCAGTTGGGTAGGTGTGAGGGAGAGACCGGAGCAGAGGTTGGTGATATTAGACAAAGGGGGAGATGTGTGATGACATTCCTCCCCCGTTACCAGTTTAACTGCTGTTTCCAGTACCCGAACAACATCTCCGCCGTCTGGGGTGTCCAGTGGATGTTGTCACCAGTGACCTGAAAAAGAAGGGGATTAATTTCGGATAAAAAATGATATTTGCTAGAGATGGTGGTGTTGAGGAAGTTGAGGAGTGCTTGTTTCCGGGGGTTTAAAGAGGGGGAAAAGTTAATGATGGGGATGTAAATGGTGGCGTTTGGAAAGGTGAGGTGAGCAGTTCTCCAGAGTGTTCTTAACTGTTTAACAATGGTGTTGGTTTCGTGTTCTGAAAGGCAGTTGTTCAGGCCTACTGATAAAATGACATGAAGTGGTTGTGGGTGAGGAGTGAGTTTAGTTAAAATTGCGTTTATGTGATGGAAGTTTGCACCGGGGTAACTGTCTACTTGAATGTGTGGGTGGGTGAATTTTGGGATGCGGGACAGGTTCGAGTCCCCAATCACCAGGGTCGTCTTCCGCACCTCCAGCGACCATTCCTGGATTTTGCGGAAAGTGTGGGGGTGTGAGTGTGGTTCCGGGCGTCCTGGAGAGCCAGGTGGCACCGCGGAGTTGCTGCTGGTAGAAGAAGCGGGCAAATCAGATGGTGGGGGTAAAGTCAGCGTGACGCTTTTAATGTCCCCTGTTCTCCTCATGTTTTTATTGCCCGCCTCCGTGACTGCTGTGGTGTTAGCAGACTCCGCGGCAACCTGATCTGGCTCCCTCTGCTGGTGGGGTGTGTCTATGGGGGAAGAGGAGATGGTGTTACTACACGGGAGAGCAACATTGCTGTAGTGCGTTTGTGGTGGGTGTGTTGCAGCCGTGTGTGAGGGCGAGAGGGAGGAAGGCGCAGGGGAGACGATGCGACGCCCCGCCCGAAGAGCCCGCAACCGGTTGCTTTCCCTGGGAGGAAGGGGATGAGTCTCCGCCTTTACTATAAGTTGCGGGTTGCGATGGAGCAAATGAGTCTTGGGCGGAGTCGCCACATCGGAAGCCCCCACGCCCTCACTGGGGGTACAGAGGTCTCTGTAGGGGGGAAGAAGAGGAAGAGAAGAAAGAGGAAGAGAAGAAGGGGTAAGAAGGGGAGGACATGGAGAAGTAGGAGGAGTTTGAGTTTTAAGGGCAGGAGTGGGAGAAGTAAGGGGTGGAGGAGAAGAGAGAGTGGTAGGTGAGGTGGTAGTGAGAGGAACGGAAGTGGGACTGTGAGAGGGGTACAACTGTTGAAGAAGGAGGGGATTTACTGGGTTGGGGAGTGGGGGGTAGTCAAGGGGGGAGAGTCGAGACGTGGAGGCCCCCTCCTCCGTCGGCGGGCTCCTGGATGTGATGTCCTGCAGTGTGTT
>CM051695.1:29667702-29715202 GCA_028022725.1 Lycodopsis pacificus
CCGGTGCGCCCCAGAAGTGATCTAACAACTTCAGCCTCCTGTGAAAGTTGTGGAGATCCCCTCTGAGCTCCGGTCGGGTGGGGGGTTTGGGTGTAGGAATGAAGGTAAGTCCTTTTTCCAGTATCTCCAGTTGGGTAGGTGTGAGGGAGAGACCGGAGCAGAGGTTGGTGATATTAGACAAAGGGGGAGATGTGTGATGACATTCCTCCCCCGTTACCAGTTTAACTGCTGTTTCCAGTACCCGAACAACATCTCCGCCGTCTGGGGTGTCCAGTGGATGTTGTCACCAGTGACCTGAAAAAGAAGGGGATTAATTTCGGATAAAAAATGATATTTGCTAGAGATGGTGGTGTTGAGGAAGTTGAGGAGTGCTTGTTTCCGGGGGTTTAAAGAGGGGGAAAAGTTAATGATGGGGATGTAAATGGTGGCGTTTGGAAAGGTGAGGTGAGCAGTTCTCCAGAGTGTTCTTAACTGTTTAACAATGGTGTTGGTTTCGTGTTCTGAAAGGCAGTTGTTCAGGCCTACTGATAAAATAACATGAAGTGGTTGTGGGTGAGGAGTGAGTTTAGTTAAAATTGCGTTTATGTGATGGAAGTTTGCACCGGGGTAACTGTCTACTTGAATGTGTGGGTGGGTGAATTTTGGGATGCGGGACAGGTTCGAGTCCCCAATCACCAGGGTCGTCTTCCGCACCTCCAGCGACCATTCCTGGATTTTGCGGAAAGTGTGGGGGTGTGAGTGTGGTTCCGGGCGTCCTGGAGAGCCAGGTGGCACCGCGGAGTTGCTGCTGGTAGAAGAAGCGGGCAAATCAGATGGTGGGGGTAAAGTCAGCGTGACGCTTTTAATGTCCCCTGTTCTCCTCATGTTTTTATTGCCCGCCTCCGTGACTGCTGTGGTGTTAGCAGACTCCGCGGCAACCTGATCTGGCTCCCTCTGCTGGTGGGGTGTGTCTATGGGGGAAGAGGAGATGGTGTTACTACACGGGAGAGCAACATTGCTGTAGTGCGTTTGTGGTGGGTGTGTTGCAGCCGTGTGTGAGGGCGAGAGGGAGGAAGGCGCAGGGGAGACGATGCGACGCCCCGCCCGAAGAGCCCGCAACCGGTTGCTTTCCCTGGGAGGAAGGGGATGAGTCTCCGCCTTTACTATAAGTTGCGGGTTGCGATGGAGCAAATGGGTCTTGGGCGGAGTCGCCACATCGGAAGCCCCCACGCCCTCACTGGGGGTACAGAGGTCTCTGTAGGGGGGAAGAAGAGGAAGAGAAGAAAGAGGAAGAGAAGAAGGGGTAAGAAGGGGAGGACATGGAGAAGTAGGAGGAGTTTGAGTTTTAAGGGCAGGAGTGGGAGAAGTAAGGGGTGGAGGAGAAGAGAGAGTGGTAGGTGAGGTGGTAGTGAGAGGAACGGAAGTGGGACTGTGAGAGGGGTACAACTGTTGAAGAAGGAGGGGATTTACTGGGTTGGGGAGTGGGGGGTAGTCAAGGGGGGAGAGTCGAGACGTGGAGGCCCCCTCCTCCGTCGGCGGGCCCCTGGATGTGATGTCCTGCAGTGTGTTGACGGAGGAGGAGGTGAGCTTCCTCCCATATCTCGATCTCCCCCACTGGATCGCCTTATCAAAAGGAATCTGATTAAAAGTAGGGATGGTCTCCAATCCCACAGCGATGACCGAGTCATAGTGCTCACGGAGGATGTGCATATTGTTTAACATCCAGGTGTCTGTGTTCTGCTGTACTTTGAGTTGGGTTGTTACGTTGGGTGAGGAGGGCTTGATGAAGGAGGTGAGGCGAGTCACCTTCCTCATCATGCCCTGTGGGAATGTATGGTTGTTGAATGTAGTGTTGAGAATTTCTGAGTGGTGAATGGCCTGTAGTAATTTGAAATATGATTTGGCTTGTAAATAAATGTGTGTGGGTAGACTATGTGGGTGTGGAGGTAGACTATGTGGGTGTGGGGGTTGTGCAATTCCCCCCGTGGGGAGGAGGGGACGAGAGCGATGTAATACATTCCCGCCTCTCACCTCCCCAGGAGGAGAAGCCAGTGCTGAAAAACGGTTCTTAAGGGGTATGGGCATGTTGGATCGCTGCGGGATCGGAGAGTCCATGAAGGAGTTGAAAAAGAGTAAAAAGAGGGGAGAAGGAGGACGAAAGGAGTGAAAGTTCAGCTGATACCGGCGTTGGCCACAGGATGGTCCTGGTTCCTGCAATCAAGGGACTAGGGCGGGCAACCAGCCCCACCCTTGAGAAAAAAAATTAAAATAAAATAAAATAAAAAAATAAAAAACAGTGAATCAAATCTATACTAAGTGTGTAAAAGGGGGATTTAAGAAAGTTGAATTAAGAGAGAAGAAGAAAGGAAAAAAGGAAAAGGGCAAGCCAGTAACCTTTGCAATTAAAAAATTGTTCACAGGTAAAAGTCCATTAAAAGGCAAAGAAACAAAGAGATGTCCATAGTGGAATTAAAAACAGGGAACTCACAGCACTTTCTGGGACCAGATGGGATGCGGTCCAACATAAAACTCTAAAACTCTGGAAATGAGTTTTAAGAGTTTAAAAGGCCGTGAGCAGCAAGGTTTTAAAATCCAGAGAAGAGGAGTTTGAGTGAGTCTTTGTGGGTCTCTTCGGTGTGCACACACTGGTGTTATAAGACTCACTGTTCCGATGTCCTTCCCTGGAAAGCTCCTATGCTGTGTTGTTGGAGGGCGTCCTGCGATTAAAAAGCCACAAAAAAAAGGGCAATCTCCATCCTTTGTTGGTTAAAAACTTGCCGTAAAAAGGTTAAAAGTGAATAAAATTCCTTAGAAGGTTAAAGGAAATAATTTAAAATAAAATCCCAACGTTTCGCCGTGGAGGCTTCTTCAGGAGAGTAGAGTTGGCCACATGCTCCACAGTGACTTTTAAAAGAAATGTTTGGGGCTGGACCACACTCAGGTGGCTTGTGATTAGTCCAACCCGTCACCTGTTGTTCGAAAGAGCATGTGACCTGGTGGGATTAAAGGTGTAGTACCAAAGTAAAGATTAGAGAGAAAGAAAGAAAGCCTAACAGCTGGTAACAGAAAACAAAGGAGGGGGGGGCCGAGGTTTCCGGAGGCCCGCCCTCTAGCCGGAACCTGAAAGGTTAGGGTTAGGGCCAGGGGGTCAAGGGGTTAAGTTTAGGGCTAAAGGGTTGGGGTTGGGGTCTCTACCAGAGCTGTAGAAGAAAAAGATATGTTAAGAAATAAAAGAAACAGTATAATCACATAATTAAAAATGGCGGTCGAGATCAGGGTTCGGTAGGGGTCAGGCACCAACGTCCAAATATGCAAAACATAAAACAAACTTAAAAATGTATAAAATAACACAAATACCCCCTAGGCACGGGCAGGGTTAGGTTTAGTTAGGAGCGGGGCCCTCCTAAGAGGGCCACGAGGGGCACTGGCACAAGGGGGCTGTCCTTTAAAAAGGTTTTAATAAACCTCAAAAAAAAAAATAAAAAATAAAAAATAAAAAATAAAAAATAAAAAATAAAAAATAAAAAATAAAAAATAAAAAATAAAATAAAATAAAATAAAATAAAATAAAATAAAATAAAATAAAATAAATAAATAAAAAAAATAAAAATGTATTAAATAAAATAAAAACATTGAAACAATTTTATTAAAAACAGCCTGACAGCAGAGCAACCGCCAGCGGGGCAGACGGAGAGGAGATGCTAAAAGGAGAAGGGGAATTTAAAAACCAGGCAAACAAGGGGACAAGGAAAAAGAAGGCACAATCACACACAGTAATTCCCCAACAATTATAAATAAATGTATAAGTGCTTTTGAAAGAAAATAAAATAAACTAAGTAATAAGTGCTTTAAAATGTAAAAAACTATATAAGAAATAATTTAACATATAACAAATGTATATACACACCATCCACATCTAAAACTTTAAAAAGATAAATAAATAAATAGATAAGTGCTTTAAAAAAATAATTTAAGTGATAAGTGCTTAAAATGTACAAACATGCAAAAGTGGAAAAATGTGTAAAATTATGCCAAATAACCCTATTCACAGTAAGCCATAAAATCAGGAGTCAATAAAAACAGACTGGGCGTTAATATTTTTCATTCAGCCCGTGAGGGTCTATGGTACCCAGTCTGTGGATCCATTTCCTCTCCGCTGCTTGCCGCTGCGCCCTGCTCCACTGCCCGCTGCTCTCCAGGCCCACACTTTGGAGACCATGTGAGCCATGGAGTTTAAAATGTGCATATAGGACGCTCGTGCCCTTCCCACTGTTGATCATATAAAAATGCTGCTTAATCCTAAGGTGTAGCTCATTCTTTGTCTCCCCCACGTACAGTTTGTGGCAGGCCCCGCATCTAAGAGCATAAACCACATTTGAAGCTGTGGGTGGTAGGGCCTGCCCCAGGTTAAAACCGAGTCTGCTCTGGGGGTTAAAAACGTGGGGGAGACGCATAAAACCGATCTCCGAACCTCGAAGCGCCTCCCTCCTGGTCTCTTTTTTGTTTAGGTCAGTGTGGACCAGGATGTCTTTAAGATTTTTATTTCTACGAAAGGCGGAGATCACACGGCTGTCCTCCAGGGCGGCACAGTGTTCCCTCGCCCCCCGAAAATTGTTCTTAATACTCTTGAGGAGGTTGTGGGTAGCCTCTGAAAAGGTTAAAATCAAGGGGACGAGGGACTGGGCAGGCGGTGGTGGGGTGTCGGTGCCGCCTCTGAAGGTGTCGGCGACCTCCGCCTTAATCGTTCTCAGGAAGCGCTTCGAGTAACCCCTGAGTCTCAATGCGCCAAAAAGGGTGCTGGTTGCCTCCTCCACATGGCCCGGGAGGGTACAGATCCTGTGGAACCGGATCAGCTGAGACTTGATGAGACCTCTGTAGGTGTGTTTGGGGTGGTAACTGGATTTATGGAGGAGGGCGTGGCGGTCCGTTTCCTTAAAATGAACTTTCGTGGCCAGGGTTTTGTTCTGGTCGCTGGATTCTTGGAAGAAAACCCTGGTGTCCAGGAACTCGACCGAAAGGTGTTGAAGGTTATGTTTGAGTTTTATTTTCGGGTGATGTGAATTTAAAGTGTCCAAAAATGTGTGGAAGTGCTGTTCAGTGTGGTCCCAGAGGCCGAAGATGTCATCCAGGTACCGGAAGTAGAGGAGGGGTTTGTGTTTGAGTTTGAGAAAAGCCGTTCTCTCCCAATGGGCCAGGTAGATGTTAGCATACGCCGGAGAGTATTTCCGGCCCATAGCACACCCGCACAACTGGAGATAGTGTTTATTGTTAAATGTGAAGTCGTTCCGAGTCAGGGTGATGTTGAGGAGTTGGATTATTTCTTGATCAGGTCTATCTGGGTTGGGGTATTTATTAAAAATGTCTTGAATGGCAATGAGGCCCAGTGGAGTTTCAATATTGGTGTACAGAGATTCAATGTCAATGGTGAAAAGAAAGGTATGACCGGGTACCTGGAGGTTTTTAATTTTATTGATGAAGTGATAAGTGTCCTGAAGATAACCGGGGTGAAGTTGTGAAAGCGGATTAATAAAGTGGTCAATATATTCTGTGATGTTGTAGGACTCGGAGCCGCAATCGCTGACTATAGGGCGGCCGACCGGAACCACAGAAGGGACCGTCCAAGTCGCAGGAGGCTTGTGTATCTTGGGGAGCAGGTAGAAGAGGCGAGGCCTGGGCTCATCAGGACCGTCCAGGTATTGTTTTTGTTTGGAATTGATGTATTGATTGTCATGTAGGCTATGTGTAATGTTCCTAATGAGCTGTTGTGTTTCTAGCTGTAATGATTGCGTGAGTGGTGCATAATATGTGTTGTTATTTAATTGTCTATCTGCTTCTAATATGTAATTATGTCTGTCCTGTAAAACAATTTGGCCCCCTTTGTCGGCTGGTTTGATGACTATGTGTTTGCTATTACCCAATGTTTTAAGAATGTGTTTGTGTTGCTGACTAATGTTAGGCTGCGTGTGTGCAAGGGGGCGCCATCGTGTCAGTGCTGCTAGATTTTTCTGAATGAGTTGTGTGATCTGAGGTGAGAGAGTGTTGAGGCGTGGTTCCCAGCAGGACGGTCCAGTGAACGGGACAGGCTCTCGCCCCGGTGCGCCCCAGAAGTGATCTAACAACTTCAGCCTCCTGTGAAAGTTGTGGAGATCCCCTCTGAGCTCCGGTCGGGTGGGGGGTTTGGGTGTAGGAATGAAGGTAAGTCCTTTTTCCAGTATCTCCAGTTGGGTAGGTGTGAGGGAGAGACCGGAGCAGAGGTTGGTGATATTAGACAAAGGGGGAGATGTGTGATGACATTCCTCCCCCGTTACCAGTTTAACTGCTGTTTCCAGTACCCGAACAACATCTCCGCCGTCTGGGGTGTCCAGTGGATGTTGTCACCAGTGACCTGAAAAAGAAGGGGATTAATTTCGGATAAAAAATGATATTTGCTAGAGATGGTGGTGTTGAGGAAGTTGAGGAGTGCTTGTTTCCGGGGGTTTAAAGAGGGGGAAAAGTTAATGATGGGGATGTAAATGGTGGCGTTTGGAAAGGTGAGGTGAGCAGTTCTCCAGAGTGTTCTTAACTGTTTAACAATGGTGTTGGTTTCGTGTTCTGAAAGGCAGTTGTTCAGGCCTACTGATAAAATAACATGAAGTGGTTGTGGGTGAGGAGTGAGTTTAGTTAAAATTGCGTTTATGTGATGGAAGTTTGCACCGGGGTAACTGTCTACTTGAATGTGTGGGTGGGTGAATTTTGGGATGCGGGACAGGTTCGAGTCCCCAATCACCAGGGTCGTCTTCCGCACCTCCAGCGACCATTCCTGGATTTTGCGGAAAGTGTGGGGGTGTGAGTGTGGTTCCGGGCGTCCTGGAGAGCCAGGTGGCACCGCGGAGTTGCTGCTGGTAGAAGAAGCGGGCAAATCAGATGGTGGGGGTAAAGTCAGCGTGACGCTTTTAATGTCCCCTGTTCTCCTCATGTTTTTATTGCCCGCCTCCGTGACTGCTGTGGTGTTAGCAGACTCCGCGGCAACCTGATCTGGCTCCCTCTGCTGGTGGGGTGTGTCTATGGGGGAAGAGGAGATGGTGTTACTACACGGGAGAGCAACATTGCTGTAGTGCGTTTGTGGTGGGTGTGTTGCAGCCGTGTGTGAGGGCGAGAGGGAGGAAGGCGCAGGGGAGACGATGCGACGCCCCGCCCGAAGAGCCCGCAACCGGTTGCTTTCCCTGGGAGGAAGGGGATGAGTCTCCGCCTTTACTATAAGTTGCGGGTTGCGATGGAGCAAATGGGTCTTGGGCGGAGTCGCCACATCGGAAGCCCCCACGCCCTCACTGGGGGTACAGAGGTCTCTGTAGGGGGGAAGAAGAGGAAGAGAAGAAAGAGGAAGAGAAGAAGGGGTAAGAAGGGGAGGACATGGAGAAGTAGGAGGAGTTTGAGTTTTAAGGGCAGGAGTGGGAGAAGTAAGGGGTGGAGGAGAAGAGAGAGTGGTAGGTGAGGTGGTAGTGAGAGGAACGGAAGTGGGACTGTGAGAGGGGTACAACTGTTGAAGAAGGAGGGGATTTACTGGGTTGGGGAGTGGGGGGTAGTCAAGGGGGGAGAGTCGAGACGTGGAGGCCCCCTCCTCCGTCGGCGGGCCCCTGGATGTGATGTCCTGCAGTGTGTTGACGGAGGAGGAGGTGAGCTTCCTCCCATATCTCGATCTCCCCCACTGGATCGCCTTATCAAAAGGAATCTGATTAAAAGTAGGGATGGTCTCCAATCCCACAGCGATGACCGAGTCATAGTGCTCACGGAGGATGTGCATATTGTTTAACATCCAGGTGTCTGTGTTCTGCTGTACTTTGAGTTGGGTTGTTACGTTGGGTGAGGAGGGCTTGATGAAGGAGGTGAGGCGAGTCACCTTCCTCATCATGCCCTGTGGGAATGTATGGTTGTTGAATGTAGTGTTGAGAATTTCTGAGTGGTGAATGGCCTGTAGTAATTTGAAATATGATTTGGCTTGTAAATAAATGTGTGTGGGTAGACTATGTGGGTGTGGAGGTAGACTATGTGGGTGTGGGGGTTGTGCAATTCCCCCCGTGGGGAGGAGGGGACGAGAGCGATGTAATACATTCCCGCCTCTCACCTCCCCAGGAGGAGAAGCCAGTGCTGAAAAACGGTTCTTAAGGGGTATGGGCATGTTGGATCGCTGCGGGATCGGAGAGTCCATGAAGGAGTTGAAAAAGAGTAAAAAGAGGGGAGAAGGAGGACGAAAGGAGTGAAAGTTCAGCTGATACCGGCGTTGGCCACAGGATGGTCCTGGTTCCTGCAATCAAGGGACTAGGGCGGGCAACCAGCCCCACCCTTGAGAAAAAAAATTAAAATAAAATAAAATAAAAAAATAAAAAACAGTGAATCAAATCTATACTAAGTGTGTAAAAGGGGGATTTAAGAAAGTTGAATTAAGAGAGAAGAAGAAAGGAAAAAAGGAAAAGGGCAAGCCAGTAACCTTTGCAATTAAAAAATTGTTCACAGGTAAAAGTCCATTAAAAGGCAAAGAAACAAAGAGATGTCCATAGTGGAATTAAAAACAGGGAACTCACAGCACTTTCTGGGACCAGATGGGATGCGGTCCAACATAAAACTCTAAAACTCTGGAAATGAGTTTTAAGAGTTTAAAAGGCCGTGAGCAGCAAGGTTTTAAAATCCAGAGAAGAGGAGTTTGAGTGAGTCTTTGTGGGTCTCTTCGGTGTGCACACACTGGTGTTATAAGACTCACTGTTCCGATGTCCTTCCCTGGAAAGCTCCTATGCTGTGTTGTTGGAGGGCGTCCTGCGATTAAAAAGCCACAAAAAAAAGGGCAATCTCCATCCTTTGTTGGTTAAAAACTTGCCGTAAAAAGGTTAAAAGTGAATAAAATTCCTTAGAAGGTTAAAGGAAATAATTTAAAATAAAATCCCAACGTTTCGCCGTGGAGGCTTCTTCAGGAGAGTAGAGTTGGCCACATGCTCCACAGTGACTTTTAAAAGAAATGTTTGGGGCTGGACCACACTCAGGTGGCTTGTGATTAGTCCAACCCGTCACCTGTTGTTCGAAAGAGCATGTGACCTGGTGGGATTAAAGGTGTAGTACCAAAGTAAAGATTAGAGAGAAAGAAAGAAAGCCTAACAGCTGGTAACAGAAAACAAAGGAGGGGGGGGCCGAGGTTTCCGGAGGCCCGCCCTCTAGCCGGAACCTGAAAGGTTAGGGTTAGGGCCAGGGGGTCAAGGGGTTAAGTTTAGGGCTAAAGGGTTGGGGTTGGGGTCTCTACCAGAGCTGTAGAAGAAAAAGATATGTTAAGAAATAAAAGAAACAGTATAATCACATAATTAAAAATGGCGGTCGAGATCAGGGTTCGGTAGGGGTCAGGCACCAACGTCCAAATATGCAAAACATAAAACAAACTTAAAAATGTATAAAATAACACAAATACCCCCTAGGCACGGGCAGGGTTAGGTTTAGTTAGGAGCGGGGCCCTCCTAAGAGGGCCACGAGGGGCACTGGCACAAGGGGGCTGTCCTTTAAAAAGGTTTTAATAAACCTCAAAAAAAAAATAAAAAATAAAAAATAAAAAATAAAAAATAAAAAATAAAAAATAAAAAATAAAAAATAAAAAATAAAAAATAAAAAATAAAATAAAATAAAATAAAATAAAATAAAATAAAATAAAATAAATAAATAAAAAAAATAAAAATGTATTAAATAAAATAAAAACATTGAAACAATTTTATTAAAAACAGCCTGACAGCAGAGCAACCGCCAGCGGGGCAGACGGAGAGGAGATGCTAAAAGGAGAAGGGGAATTTAAAAACCAGGCAAACAAGGGGACAAGGAAAAAGAAGGCACAATCACACACAGTAATTCCCCAACAATTATAAATAAATGTATAAGTGCTTTTGAAAGAAAATAAAATAAACTAAGTAATAAGTGCTTTAAAATGTAAAAAACTATATAAGAAATAATTTAACATATAACAAATGTATATACACACCATCCACATCTAAAACTTTAAAAAGATAAATAAATAAATAGATAAGTGCTTTAAAAAAATAATTTAAGTGATAAGTGCTTAAAATGTACAAACATGCAAAAGTGGAAAAATGTGTAAAATTATGCCAAATAACCCTATTCACAGTAAGCCATAAAATCAGGAGTCAATAAAAACAGACTGGGCGTTAATATTTTTCATTCAGCCCGTGAGGGTCTATGGTACCCAGTCTGTGGATCCATTTCCTCTCCGCTGCTTGCCGCTGCGCCCTGCTCCACTGCCCGCTGCTCTCCAGGCCCACACTTTGGAGACCATGTGAGCCATGGAGTTTAAAATGTGCATATAGGACGCTCGTGCCCTTCCCACTGTTGATCATATAAAAATGCTGCTTAATCCTAAGGTGTAGCTCATTCTTTGTCTCCCCCACGTACAGTTTGTGGCAGGCCCCGCATCTAAGAGCATAAACCACATTTGAAGCTGTGGGTGGTAGGGCCTGCCCCAGGTTAAAACCGAGTCTGCTCTGGGGGTTAAAAACGTGGGGGAGACGCATAAAACCGATCTCCGAACCTCGAAGCGCCTCCCTCCTGGTCTCTTTTTTGTTTAGGTCAGTGTGGACCAGGATGTCTTTAAGATTTTTATTTCTACGAAAGGCGGAGATCACACGGCTGTCCTCCAGGGCGGCACAGTGTTCCCTCGCCCCCCGAAAATTGTTCTTAATACTCTTGAGGAGGTTGTGGGTAGCCTCTGAAAAGGTTAAAATCAAGGGGACGAGGGACTGGGCAGGCGGTGGTGGGGTGTCGGTGCCGCCTCTGAAGGTGTCGGCGACCTCCGCCTTAATCGTTCTCAGGAAGCGCTTCGAGTAACCCCTGAGTCTCAATGCGCCAAAAAGGGTGCTGGTTGCCTCCTCCACATGGCCCGGGAGGGTACAGATCCTGTGGAACCGGATCAGCTGAGACTTGATGAGACCTCTGTAGGTGTGTTTGGGGTGGTAACTGGATTTATGGAGGAGGGCGTGGCGGTCCGTTTCCTTAAAATGAACTTTCGTGGCCAGGGTTTTGTTCTGGTCGCTGGATTCTTGGAAGAAAACCCTGGTGTCCAGGAACTCGACCGAAAGGTGTTGAAGGTTATGTTTGAGTTTTATTTTCGGGTGATGTGAATTTAAAGTGTCCAAAAATGTGTGGAAGTGCTGTTCAGTGTGGTCCCAGAGGCCGAAGATGTCATCCAGGTACCGGAAGTAGAGGAGGGGTTTGTGTTTGAGTTTGAGAAAAGCCGTTCTCTCCCAATGGGCCAGGTAGATGTTAGCATACGCCGGAGAGTATTTCCGGCCCATAGCACACCCGCACAACTGGAGATAGTGTTTATTGTTAAATGTGAAGTCGTTCCGAGTCAGGGTGATGTTGAGGAGTTGGATTATTTCTTGATCAGGTCTATCTGGGTTGGGGTATTTATTAAAAATGTCTTGAATGGCAATGAGGCCCAGTGGAGTTTCAATATTGGTGTACAGAGATTCAATGTCAATGGTGAAAAGAAAGGTATGACCGGGTACCTGGAGGTTTTTAATTTTATTGATGAAGTGATAAGTGTCCTGAAGATAACCGGGGTGAAGTTGTGAAAGCGGATTAATAAAGTGGTCAATATATTCTGTGATGTTGTAGGACTCGGAGCCGCAATCGCTGACTATAGGGCGGCCGACCGGAACCACAGAAGGGACCGTCCAAGTCGCAGGAGGCTTGTGTATCTTGGGGAGCAGGTAGAAGAGGCGAGGCCTGGGCTCATCAGGACCGTCCAGGTATTGTTTTTGTTTGGAATTGATGTATTGATTGTCATGTAGGCTATGTGTAATGTTCCTAATGAGCTGTTGTGTTTCTAGCTGTAATGATTGCGTGAGTGGTGCATAATATGTGTTGTTATTTAATTGTCTATCTGCTTCTAATATGTAATTATGTCTGTCCTGTAAAACAATTTGGCCCCCTTTGTCGGCTGGTTTGATGACTATGTGTTTGCTATTACCCAATGTTTTAAGAATGTGTTTGTGTTGCTGACTAATGTTAGGCTGCGTGTGTGCAAGGGGGCGCCATCGTGTCAGTGCTGCTAGATTTTTCTGAATGAGTTGTGTGATCTGAGGTGAGAGAGTGTTGAGGCGTGGTTCCCAGCAGGACGGTCCAGTGAACGGGACAGGCTCTCGCCCCGGTGCGCCCCAGAAGTGATCTAACAACTTCAGCCTCCTGTGAAAGTTGTGGAGATCCCCTCTGAGCTCCGGTCGGGTGGGGGGTTTGGGTGTAGGAATGAAGGTAAGTCCTTTTTCCAGTATCTCCAGTTGGGTAGGTGTGAGGGAGAGATCGGAGCAGAGGTTGGTGATATTAGACAAAGGGGGAGATGTGTGATGACATTCCTCCCCCGTTACCAGTTTAACTGCTGTTTCCAGTACCCGAACAACATCTCCGCCGTCTGGGGTGTCCAGTGGATGTTGTCACCAGTGACCTGAAAAAGAAGGGGATTAATTTCGGATAAAAAATGATATTTGCTAGAGATGGTGGTGTTGAGGAAGTTGAGGAGTGCTTGTTTCCGGGGGTTTAAAGAGGGGGAAAAGTTAATGATGGGGATGTAAATGGTGGCGTTTGGAAAGGTGAGGTGAGCAGTTCTCCAGAGTGTTCTTAACTGTTTAACAATGGTGTTGGTTTCGTGTTCTGAAAGGCAGTTGTTCAGGCCTACTGATAAAATAACATGAAGTGGTTGTGGGTGAGGAGTGAGTTTAGTTAAAATTGCGTTTATGTGATGGAAGTTTGCACCGGGGTAACTGTCTACTTGAATGTGTGGGTGGGTGAATTTTGGGATGCGGGACAGGTTCGAGTCCCCAATCACCAGGGTCGTCTTCCGCACCTCCAGCGACCATTCCTGGATTTTGCGGAAAGTGTGGGGGTGTGAGTGTGGTTCCGGGCGTCCTGGAGAGCCAGGTGGCACCGCGGAGTTGCTGCTGGTAGAAGAAGCGGGCAAATCAGATGGTGGGGGTAAAGTCAGCGTGACGCTTTTAATGTCCCCTGTTCTCCTCATGTTTTTATTGCCCGCCTCCGTGACTGCTGTGGTGTTAGCAGACTCCGCGGCAACCTGATCTGGCTCCCTCTGCTGGTGGGGTGTGTCTATGGGGGAAGAGGAGATGGTGTTACTACACGGGAGAGCAACATTGCTGTAGTGCGTTTGTGGTGGGTGTGTTGCAGCCGTGTGTGAGGGCGAGAGGGAGGAAGGCGCAGGGGAGACGATGCGACGCCCCGCCCGAAGAGCCCGCAACCGGTTGCTTTCCCTGGGAGGAAGGGGATGAGTCTCCGCCTTTACTATAAGTTGCGGGTTGCGATGGAGCAAATGGGTCTTGGGCGGAGTCGCCACATCGGAAGCCCCCACGCCCTCACTGGGGGTACAGAGGTCTCTGTAGGGGGGAAGAAGAGGAAGAGAAGAAAGAGGAAGAGAAGAAGGGGTAAGAAGGGGAGGACATGGAGAAGTAGGAGGAGTTTGAGTTTTAAGGGCAGGAGTGGGAGAAGTAAGGGGTGGAGGAGAAGAGAGAGTGGTAGGTGAGGTGGTAGTGAGAGGAACGGAAGTGGGACTGTGAGAGGGGTACAACTGTTGAAGAAGGAGGGGATTTACTGGGTTGGGGAGTGGGGGGTAGTCAAGGGGGGAGAGTCGAGACGTGGAGGCCCCCTCCTCCGTCGGCGGGCCCCTGGATGTGATGTCCTGCAGTGTGTTGACGGAGGAGGAGGTGAGCTTCCTCCCATATCTCGATCTCCCCCACTGGATCGCCTTATCAAAAGGAATCTGATTAAAAGTAGGGATGGTCTCCAATCCCACAGCGATGACCGAGTCATAGTGCTCACGGAGGATGTGCATATTGTTTAACATCCAGGTGTCTGTGTTCTGCTGTACTTTGAGTTGGGTTGTTACGTTGGGTGAGGAGGGCTTGATGAAGGAGGTGAGGCGAGTCACCTTCCTCATCATGCCCTGTGGGAATGTATGGTTGTTGAATGTAGTGTTGAGAATTTCTGAGTGGTGAATGGCCTGTAGTAATTTGAAATATGATTTGGCTTGTAAATAAATGTGTGTGGGTAGACTATGTGGGTGTGGAGGTAGACTATGTGGGTGTGGGGGTTGTGCAATTCCCCCCGTGGGGAGGAGGGGACGAGAGCGATGTAATACATTCCCGCCTCTCACCTCCCCAGGAGGAGAAGCCAGTGCTGAAAAACGGTTCTTAAGGGGTATGGGCATGTTGGATCGCTGCGGGATCGGAGAGTCCATGAAGGAGTTGAAAAAGAGTAAAAAGAGGGGAGAAGGAGGACGAAAGGAGTGAAAGTTCAGCTGATACCGGCGTTGGCCACAGGATGGTCCTGGTTCCTGCAATCAAGGGACTAGGGCGGGCAACCAGCCCCACCCTTGAGAAAAAAAATTAAAATAAAATAAAATAAAAAAATAAAAAACAGTGAATCAAATCTATACTAAGTGTGTAAAAGGGGGATTTAAGAAAGTTGAATTAAGAGAGAAGAAGAAAGGAAAAAAGGAAAAGGGCAAGCCAGTAACCTTTGCAATTAAAAAATTGTTCACAGGTAAAAGTCCATTAAAAGGCAAAGAAACAAAGAGATGTCCATAGTGGAATTAAAAACAGGGAACTCACAGCACTTTCTGGGACCAGATGGGATGCGGTCCAACATAAAACTCTAAAACTCTGGAAATGAGTTTTAAGAGTTTAAAAGGCCGTGAGCAGCAAGGTTTTAAAATCCAGAGAAGAGGAGTTTGAGTGAGTCTTTGTGGGTCTCTTCGGTGTGCACACACTGGTGTTATAAGACTCACTGTTCCGATGTCCTTCCCTGGAAAGCTCCTATGCTGTGTTGTTGGAGGGCGTCCTGCGATTAAAAAGCCACAAAAAAAAGGGCAATCTCCATCCTTTGTTGGTTAAAAACTTGCCGTAAAAAGGTTAAAAGTGAATAAAATTCCTTAGAAGGTTAAAGGAAATAATTTAAAATAAAATCCCAACGTTTCGCCGTGGAGGCTTCTTCAGGAGAGTAGAGTTGGCCACATGCTCCACAGTGACTTTTAAAAGAAATGTTTGGGGCTGGACCACACTCAGGTGGCTTGTGATTAGTCCAACCCGTCACCTGTTGTTCGAAAGAGCATGTGACCTGGTGGGATTAAAGGTGTAGTACCAAAGTAAAGATTAGAGAGAAAGAAAGAAAGCCTAACAGCTGGTAACAGAAAACAAAGGAGGGGGGGGCCGAGGTTTCCGGAGGCCCGCCCTCTAGCCGGAACCTGAAAGGTTAGGGTTAGGGCCAGGGGGTCAAGGGGTTAAGTTTAGGGCTAAAGGGTTGGGGTTGGGGTCTCTACCAGAGCTGTAGAAGAAAAAGATATGTTAAGAAATAAAAGAAACAGTATAATCACATAATTAAAAATGGCGGTCGAGATCAGGGTTCGGTAGGGGTCAGGCACCAACGTCCAAATATGCAAAACATAAAACAAACTTAAAAATGTATAAAATAACACAAATACCCCCTAGGCACGGGCAGGGTTAGGTTTAGTTAGGAGCGGGGCCCTCCTAAGAGGGCCACGAGGGGCACTGGCACAAGGGGGCTGTCCTTTAAAAAGGTTTTAATAAACCTCAAAAAAAAAAAATAAAAAATAAAAAATAAAAAATAAAAAATAAAAAATAAAAAATAAAAAATAAAAAATAAAAAATAAAAAATAAAATAAAATAAAATAAAATAAAATAAAATAAAATAAAATAAAATAAATAAATAAAAAAAATAAAAATGTATTAAATAAAATAAAAACATTGAAACAATTTTATTAAAAACAGCCTGACAGCAGAGCAACCGCCAGCGGGGCAGACGGAGAGGAGATGCTAAAAGGAGAAGGGGAATTTAAAAACCAGGCAAACAAGGGGACAAGGAAAAAGAAGGCACAATCACACACAGTAATTCCCCAACAATTATAAATAAATGTATAAGTGCTTTTGAAAGAAAATAAAATAAACTAAGTAATAAGTGCTTTAAAATGTAAAAAACTATATAAGAAATAATTTAACATATAACAAATGTATATACACACCATCCACATCTAAAACTTTAAAAAGATAAATAAATAAATAGATAAGTGCTTTAAAAAAATAATTTAAGTGATAAGTGCTTAAAATGTACAAACATGCAAAAGTGGAAAAATGTGTAAAATTATGCCAAATAACCCTATTCACAGTAAGCCATAAAATCAGGAGTCAATAAAAACAGACTGGGCGTTAATATTTTTCATTCAGCCCGTGAGGGTCTATGGTACCCAGTCTGTGGATCCATTTCCTCTCCGCTGCTTGCCGCTGCGCCCTGCTCCACTGCCCGCTGCTCTCCAGGCCCACACTTTGGAGACCATGTGAGCCATGGAGTTTAAAATGTGCATATAGGACGCTCGTGCCCTTCCCACTGTTGATCATATAAAAATGCTGCTTAATCCTAAGGTGTAGCTCATTCTTTGTCTCCCCCACGTACAGTTTGTGGCAGGCCCCGCATCTAAGAGCATAAACCACATTTGAAGCTGTGGGTGGTAGGGCCTGCCCCAGGTTAAAACCGAGTCTGCTCTGGGGGTTAAAAACGTGGGGGAGACGCATAAAACCGATCTCCGAACCTCGAAGCGCCTCCCTCCTGGTCTCTTTTTTGTTTAGGTCAGTGTGGACCAGGATGTCTTTAAGATTTTTATTTCTACGAAAGGCGGAGATCACACGGCTGTCCTCCAGGGCGGCACAGTGTTCCCTCGCCCCCCGAAAATTGTTCTTAATACTCTTGAGGAGGTTGTGGGTAGCCTCTGAAAAGGTTAAAATCAAGGGGACGAGGGACTGGGCAGGCGGTGGTGGGGTGTCGGTGCCGCCTCTGAAGGTGTCGGCGACCTCCGCCTTAATCGTTCTCAGGAAGCGCTTCGAGTAACCCCTGAGTCTCAATGCGCCAAAAAGGGTGCTGGTTGCCTCCTCCACATGGCCCGGGAGGGTACAGATCCTGTGGAACCGGATCAGCTGAGACTTGATGAGACCTCTGTAGGTGTGTTTGGGGTGGTAACTGGATTTATGGAGGAGGGCGTGGCGGTCCGTTTCCTTAAAATGAACTTTCGTGGCCAGGGTTTTGTTCTGGTCGCTGGATTCTTGGAAGAAAACCCTGGTGTCCAGGAACTCGACCGAAAGGTGTTGAAGGTTATGTTTGAGTTTTATTTTCGGGTGATGTGAATTTAAAGTGTCCAAAAATGTGTGGAAGTGCTGTTCAGTGTGGTCCCAGAGGCCGAAGATGTCATCCAGGTACCGGAAGTAGAGGAGGGGTTTGTGTTTGAGTTTGAGAAAAGCCGTTCTCTCCCAATGGGCCAGGTAGATGTTAGCATACGCCGGAGAGTATTTCCGGCCCATAGCACACCCGCACAACTGGAGATAGTGTTTATTGTTAAATGTGAAGTCGTTCCGAGTCAGGGTGATGTTGAGGAGTTGGATTATTTCTTGATCAGGTCTATCTGGGTTGGGGTATTTATTAAAAATGTCTTGAATGGCAATGAGGCCCAGTGGAGTTTCAATATTGGTGTACAGAGATTCAATGTCAATGGTGAAAAGAAAGGTATGACCGGGTACCTGGAGGTTTTTAATTTTATTGATGAAGTGATAAGTGTCCTGAAGATAACCGGGGTGAAGTTGTGAAAGCGGATTAATAAAGTGGTCAATATATTCTGTGATGTTGTAGGACTCGGAGCCGCAATCGCTGACTATAGGGCGGCCGACCGGAACCACAGAAGGGACCGTCCAAGTCGCAGGAGGCTTGTGTATCTTGGGGAGCAGGTAGAAGAGGCGAGGCCTGGGCTCATCAGGACCGTCCAGGTATTGTTTTTGTTTGGAATTGATGTATTGATTGTCATGTAGGCTATGTGTAATGTTCCTAATGAGCTGTTGTGTTTCTAGCTGTAATGATTGCGTGAGTGGTGCATAATATGTGTTGTTATTTAATTGTCTATCTGCTTCTAATATGTAATTATGTCTGTCCTGTAAAACAATTTGGCCCCCTTTGTCGGCTGGTTTGATGACTATGTGTTTGCTATTACCCAATGTTTTAAGAATGTGTTTGTGTTGCTGACTAATGTTAGGCTGCGTGTGTGCAAGGGGGCGCCATCGTGTCAGTGCTGCTAGATTTTTCTGAATGAGTTGTGTGATCTGAGGTGAGAGAGTGTTGAGGCGTGGTTCCCAGCAGGACGGTCCAGTGAACGGGACAGGCTCTCGCCCCGGTGCGCCCCAGAAGTGATCTAACAACTTCAGCCTCCTGTGAAAGTTGTGGAGATCCCCTCTGAGCTCCGGTCGGGTGGGGGGTTTGGGTGTAGGAATGAAGGTAAGTCCTTTTTCCAGTATCTCCAGTTGGGTAGGTGTGAGGGAGAGACCGGAGCAGAGGTTGGTGATATTAGACAAAGGGGGAGATGTGTGATGACATTCCTCCCCCGTTACCAGTTTAACTGCTGTTTCCAGTACCCGAACAACATCTCCGCCGTCTGGGGTGTCCAGTGGATGTTGTCACCAGTGACCTGAAAAAGAAGGGGATTAATTTCGGATAAAAAATGATATTTGCTAGAGATGGTGGTGTTGAGGAAGTTGAGGAGTGCTTGTTTCCGGGGGTTTAAAGAGGGGGAAAAGTTAATGATGGGGATGTAAATGGTGGCGTTTGGAAAGGTGAGGTGAGCAGTTCTCCAGAGTGTTCTTAACTGTTTAACAATGGTGTTGGTTTCGTGTTCTGAAAGGCAGTTGTTCAGGCCTACTGATAAAATAACATGAAGTGGTTGTGGGTGAGGAGTGAGTTTAGTTAAAATTGCGTTTATGTGATGGAAGTTTGCACCGGGGTAACTGTCTACTTGAATGTGTGGGTGGGTGAATTTTGGGATGCGGGACAGGTTCGAGTCCCCAATCACCAGGGTCGTCTTCCGCACCTCCAGCGACCATTCCTGGATTTTGCGGAAAGTGTGGGGGTGTGAGTGTGGTTCCGGGCGTCCTGGAGAGCCAGGTGGCACCGCGGAGTTGCTGCTGGTAGAAGAAGCGGGCAAATCAGATGGTGGGGGTAAAGTCAGCGTGACGCTTTTAATGTCCCCTGTTCTCCTCATGTTTTTATTGCCCGCCTCCGTGACTGCTGTGGTGTTAGCAGACTCCGCGGCAACCTGATCTGGCTCCCTCTGCTGGTGGGGTGTGTCTATGGGGGAAGAGGAGATGGTGTTACTACACGGGAGAGCAACATTGCTGTAGTGCGTTTGTGGTGGGTGTGTTGCAGCCGTGTGTGAGGGCGAGAGGGAGGAAGGCGCAGGGGAGACGATGCGACGCCCCGCCCGAAGAGCCCGCAACCGGTTGCTTTCCCTGGGAGGAAGGGGATGAGTCTCCGCCTTTACTATAAGTTGCGGGTTGCGATGGAGCAAATGGGTCTTGGGCGGAGTCGCCACATCGGAAGCCCCCACGCCCTCACTGGGGGTACAGAGGTCTCTGTAGGGGGGAAGAAGAGGAAGAGAAGAAAGAGGAAGAGAAGAAGGGGTAAGAAGGGGAGGACATGGAGAAGTAGGAGGAGTTTGAGTTTTAAGGGCAGGAGTGGGAGAAGTAAGGGGTGGAGGAGAAGAGAGAGTGGTAGGTGAGGTGGTAGTGAGAGGAACGGAAGTGGGACTGTGAGAGGGGTACAACTGTTGAAGAAGGAGGGGATTTACTGGGTTGGGGAGTGGGGGGTAGTCAAGGGGGGAGAGTCGAGACGTGGAGGCCCCCTCCTCCGTCGGCGGGCCCCTGGATGTGATGTCCTGCAGTGTGTTGACGGAGGAGGAGGTGAGCTTCCTCCCATATCTCGATCTCCCCCACTGGATCGCCTTATCAAAAGGAATCTGATTAAAAGTAGGGATGGTCTCCAATCCCACAGCGATGACCGAGTCATAGTGCTCACGGAGGATGTGCATATTGTTTAACATCCAGGTGTCTGTGTTCTGCTGTACTTTGAGTTGGGTTGTTACGTTGGGTGAGGAGGGCTTGATGAAGGAGGTGAGGCGAGTCACCTTCCTCATCATGCCCTGTGGGAATGTATGGTTGTTGAATGTAGTGTTGAGAATTTCTGAGTGGTGAATGGCCTGTAGTAATTTGAAATATGATTTGGCTTGTAAATAAATGTGTGTGGGTAGACTATGTGGGTGTGGAGGTAGACTATGTGGGTGTGGGGGTTGTGCAATTCCCCCCGTGGGGAGGAGGGGACGAGAGCGATGTAATACATTCCCGCCTCTCACCTCCCCAGGAGGAGAAGCCAGTGCTGAAAAACGGTTCTTAAGGGGTATGGGCATGTTGGATCGCTGCGGGATCGGAGAGTCCATGAAGGAGTTGAAAAAGAGTAAAAAGAGGGGAGAAGGAGGACGAAAGGAGTGAAAGTTCAGCTGATACCGGCGTTGGCCACAGGATGGTCCTGGTTCCTGCAATCAAGGGACTAGGGCGGGCAACCAGCCCCACCCTTGAGAAAAAAAATTAAAATAAAATAAAATAAAAAAATAAAAAACAGTGAATCAAATCTATACTAAGTGTGTAAAAGGGGGATTTAAGAAAGTTGAATTAAGAGAGAAGAAGAAAGGAAAAAAGGAAAAGGGCAAGCCAGTAACCTTTGCAATTAAAAAATTGTTCACAGGTAAAAGTCCATTAAAAGGCAAAGAAACAAAGAGATGTCCATAGTGGAATTAAAAACAGGGAACTCACAGCACTTTCTGGGACCAGATGGGATGCGGTCCAACATAAAACTCTAAAACTCTGGAAATGAGTTTTAAGAGTTTAAAAGGCCGTGAGCAGCAAGGTTTTAAAATCCAGAGAAGAGGAGTTTGAGTGAGTCTTTGTGGGTCTCTTCGGTGTGCACACACTGGTGTTATAAGACTCACTGTTCCGATGTCCTTCCCTGGAAAGCTCCTATGCTGTGTTGTTGGAGGGCGTCCTGCGATTAAAAAGCCACAAAAAAAAGGGCAATCTCCATCCTTTGTTGGTTAAAAACTTGCCGTAAAAAGGTTAAAAGTGAATAAAATTCCTTAGAAGGTTAAAGGAAATAATTTAAAATAAAATCCCAACGTTTCGCCGTGGAGGCTTCTTCAGGAGAGTAGAGTTGGCCACATGCTCCACAGTGACTTTTAAAAGAAATGTTTGGGGCTGGACCACACTCAGGTGGCTTGTGATTAGTCCAACCCGTCACCTGTTGTTCGAAAGAGCATGTGACCTGGTGGGATTAAAGGTGTAGTACCAAAGTAAAGATTAGAGAGAAAGAAAGAAAGCCTAACAGCTGGTAACAGAAAACAAAGGAGGGGGGGGCCGAGGTTTCCGGAGGCCCGCCCTCTAGCCGGAACCTGAAAGGTTAGGGTTAGGGCCAGGGGGTCAAGGGGTTAAGTTTAGGGCTAAAGGGTTGGGGTTGGGGTCTCTACCAGAGCTGTAGAAGAAAAAGATATGTTAAGAAATAAAAGAAACAGTATAATCACATAATTAAAAATGGCGGTCGAGATCAGGGTTCGGTAGGGGTCAGGCACCAACGTCCAAATATGCAAAACATAAAACAAACTTAAAAATGTATAAAATAACACAAATACCCCCTAGGCACGGGCAGGGTTAGGTTTAGTTAGGAGCGGGGCCCTCCTAAGAGGGCCACGAGGGGCACTGGCACAAGGGGGCTGTCCTTTAAAAAGGTTTTAATAAACCTCAAAAAAAAAAATAAAAAATAAAAAATAAAAAATAAAAAATAAAAAATAAAAAATAAAAAATAAAATAAAATAAAATAAAATAAAATAAAATAAAATAAAATAAATAAATAAAAAAAATAAAAATGTATTAAATAAAATAAAAACATTGAAACAATTTTATTAAAAACAGCCTGACAGCAGAGCAACCGCCAGCGGGGCAGACGGAGAGGAGATGCTAAAAGGAGAAGGGGAATTTAAAAACCAGGCAAACAAGGGGACAAGGAAAAAGAAGGCACAATCACACACAGTAATTCCCCAACAATTATAAATAAATGTATAAGTGCTTTTGAAAGAAAATAAAATAAACTAAGTAATAAGTGCTTTAAAATGTAAAAAACTATATAAGAAATAATTTAACATATAACAAATGTATATACACACCATCCACATCTAAAACTTTAAAAAGATAAATAAATAAATAGATAAGTGCTTTAAAAAAATAATTTAAGTGATAAGTGCTTAAAATGTACAAACATGCAAAAGTGGAAAAATGTGTAAAATTATGCCAAATAACCCTATTCACAGTAAGCCATAAAATCAGGAGTCAATAAAAACAGACTGGGCGTTAATATTTTTCATTCAGCCCGTGAGGGTCTATGGTACCCAGTCTGTGGATCCATTTCCTCTCCGCTGCTTGCCGCTGCGCCCTGCTCCACTGCCCGCTGCTCTCCAGGCCCACACTTTGGAGACCATGTGAGCCATGGAGTTTAAAATGTGCATATAGGACGCTCGTGCCCTTCCCACTGTTGATCATATAAAAATGCTGCTTAATCCTAAGGTGTAGCTCATTCTTTGTCTCCCCCACGTACAGTTTGTGGCAGGCCCCGCATCTAAGAGCATAAACCACATTTGAAGCTGTGGGTGGTAGGGCCTGCCCCAGGTTAAAACCGAGTCTGCTCTGGGGGTTAAAAACGTGGGGGAGACGCATAAAACCGATCTCCGAACCTCGAAGCGCCTCCCTCCTGGTCTCTTTTTTGTTTAGGTCAGTGTGGACCAGGATGTCTTTAAGATTTTTATTTCTACGAAAGGCGGAGATCACACGGCTGTCCTCCAGGGCGGCACAGTGTTCCCTCGCCCCCCGAAAATTGTTCTTAATACTCTTGAGGAGGTTGTGGGTAGCCTCTGAAAAGGTTAAAATCAAGGGGACGAGGGACTGGGCAGGCGGTGGTGGGGTGTCGGTGCCGCCTCTGAAGGTGTCGGCGACCTCCGCCTTAATCGTTCTCAGGAAGCGCTTCGAGTAACCCCTGAGTCTCAATGCGCCAAAAAGGGTGCTGGTTGCCTCCTCCACATGGCCCGGGAGGGTACAGATCCTGTGGAACCGGATCAGCTGAGACTTGATGAGACCTCTGTAGGTGTGTTTGGGGTGGTAACTGGATTTATGGAGGAGGGCGTGGCGGTCCGTTTCCTTAAAATGAACTTTCGTGGCCAGGGTTTTGTTCTGGTCGCTGGATTCTTGGAAGAAAACCCTGGTGTCCAGGAACTCGACCGAAAGGTGTTGAAGGTTATGTTTGAGTTTTATTTTCGGGTGATGTGAATTTAAAGTGTCCAAAAATGTGTGGAAGTGCTGTTCAGTGTGGTCCCAGAGGCCGAAGATGTCATCCAGGTACCGGAAGTAGAGGAGGGGTTTGTGTTTGAGTTTGAGAAAAGCCGTTCTCTCCCAATGGGCCAGGTAGATGTTAGCATACGCCGGAGAGTATTTCCGGCCCATAGCACACCCGCACAACTGGAGATAGTGTTTATTGTTAAATGTGAAGTCGTTCCGAGTCAGGGTGATGTTGAGGAGTTGGATTATTTCTTGATCAGGTCTATCTGGGTTGGGGTATTTATTAAAAATGTCTTGAATGGCAATGAGGCCCAGTGGAGTTTCAATATTGGTGTACAGAGATTCAATGTCAATGGTGAAAAGAAAGGTATGACCGGGTACCTGGAGGTTTTTAATTTTATTGATGAAGTGATAAGTGTCCTGAAGATAACCGGGGTGAAGTTGTGAAAGCGGATTAATAAAGTGGTCAATATATTCTGTGATGTTGTAGGACTCGGAGCCGCAATCGCTGACTATAGGGCGGCCGACCGGAACCACAGAAGGGACCGTCCAAGTCGCAGGAGGCTTGTGTATCTTGGGGAGCAGGTAGAAGAGGCGAGGCCTGGGCTCATCAGGACCGTCCAGGTATTGTTTTTGTTTGGAATTGATGTATTGATTGTCATGTAGGCTATGTGTAATGTTCCTAATGAGCTGTTGTGTTTCTAGCTGTAATGATTGCGTGAGTGGTGCATAATATGTGTTGTTATTTAATTGTCTATCTGCTTCTAATATGTAATTATGTCTGTCCTGTAAAACAATTTGGCCCCCTTTGTCGGCTGGTTTGATGACTATGTGTTTGCTATTACCCAATGTTTTAAGAATGTGTTTGTGTTGCTGACTAATGTTAGGCTGCGTGTGTGCAAGGGGGCGCCATCGTGTCAGTGCTGCTAGATTTTTCTGAATGAGTTGTGTGATCTGAGGTGAGAGAGTGTTGAGGCGTGGTTCCCAGCAGGACGGTCCAGTGAACGGGACAGGCTCTCGCCCCGGTGCGCCCCAGAAGTGATCTAACAACTTCAGCCTCCTGTGAAAGTTGTGGAGATCCCCTCTGAGCTCCGGTCGGGTGGGGGGTTTGGGTGTAGGAATGAAGGTAAGTCCTTTTTCCAGTATCTCCAGTTGGGTAGGTGTGAGGGAGAGACCGGAGCAGAGGTTGGTGATATTAGACAAAGGGGGAGATGTGTGATGACATTCCTCCCCCGTTACCAGTTTAACTGCTGTTTCCAGTACCCGAACAACATCTCCGCCGTCTGGGGTGTCCAGTGGATGTTGTCACCAGTGACCTGAAAAAGAAGGGGATTAATTTCGGATAAAAAATGATATTTGCTAGAGATGGTGGTGTTGAGGAAGTTGAGGAGTGCTTGTTTCCGGGGGTTTAAAGAGGGGGAAAAGTTAATGATGGGGATGTAAATGGTGGCGTTTGGAAAGGTGAGGTGAGCAGTTCTCCAGAGTGTTCTTAACTGTTTAACAATGGTGTTGGTTTCGTGTTCTGAAAGGCAGTTGTTCAGGCCTACTGATAAAATAACATGAAGTGGTTGTGGGTGAGGAGTGAGTTTAGTTAAAATTGCGTTTATGTGATGGAAGTTTGCACCGGGGTAACTGTCTACTTGAATGTGTGGGTGGGTGAATTTTGGGATGCGGGACAGGTTCGAGTCCCCAATCACCAGGGTCGTCTTCCGCACCTCCAGCGACCATTCCTGGATTTTGCGGAAAGTGTGGGGGTGTGAGTGTGGTTCCGGGCGTCCTGGAGAGCCAGGTGGCACCGCGGAGTTGCTGCTGGTAGAAGAAGCGGGCAAATCAGATGGTGGGGGTAAAGTCAGCGTGACGCTTTTAATGTCCCCTGTTCTCCTCATGTTTTTATTGCCCGCCTCCGTGACTGCTGTGGTGTTAGCAGACTCCGCGGCAACCTGATCTGGCTCCCTCTGCTGGTGGGGTGTGTCTATGGGGGAAGAGGAGATGGTGTTACTACACGGGAGAGCAACATTGCTGTAGTGCGTTTGTGGTGGGTGTGTTGCAGCCGTGTGTGAGGGCGAGAGGGAGGAAGGCGCAGGGGAGACGATGCGACGCCCCGCCCGAAGAGCCCGCAACCGGTTGCTTTCCCTGGGAGGAAGGGGATGAGTCTCCGCCTTTACTATAAGTTGCGGGTTGCGATGGAGCAAATGGGTCTTGGGCGGAGTCGCCACATCGGAAGCCCCCACGCCCTCACTGGGGGTACAGAGGTCTCTGTAGGGGGGAAGAAGAGGAAGAGAAGAAAGAGGAAGAGAAGAAGGGGTAAGAAGGGGAGGACATGGAGAAGTAGGAGGAGTTTGAGTTTTAAGGGCAGGAGTGGGAGAAGTAAGGGGTGGAGGAGAAGAGAGAGTGGTAGGTGAGGTGGTAGTGAGAGGAACGGAAGTGGGACTGTGAGAGGGGTACAACTGTTGAAGAAGGAGGGGATTTACTGGGTTGGGGAGTGGGGGGTAGTCAAGGGGGGAGAGTCGAGACGTGGAGGCCCCCTCCTCCGTCGGCGGGCCCCTGGATGTGATGTCCTGCAGTGTGTTGACGGAGGAGGAGGTGAGCTTCCTCCCATATCTCGATCTCCCCCACTGGATCGCCTTATCAAAAGGAATCTGATTAAAAGTAGGGATGGTCTCCAATCCCACAGCGATGACCGAGTCATAGTGCTCACGGAGGATGTGCATATTGTTTAACATCCAGGTGTCTGTGTTCTGCTGTACTTTGAGTTGGGTTGTTACGTTGGGTGAGGAGGGCTTGATGAAGGAGGTGAGGCGAGTCACCTTCCTCATCATGCCCTGTGGGAATGTATGGTTGTTGAATGTAGTGTTGAGAATTTCTGAGTGGTGAATGGCCTGTAGTAATTTGAAATATGATTTGGCTTGTAAATAAATGTGTGTGGGTAGACTATGTGGGTGTGGAGGTAGACTATGTGGGTGTGGGGGTTGTGCAATTCCCCCCGTGGGGAGGAGGGGACGAGAGCGATGTAATACATTCCCGCCTCTCACCTCCCCAGGAGGAGAAGCCAGTGCTGAAAAACGGTTCTTAAGGGGTATGGGCATGTTGGATCGCTGCGGGATCGGAGAGTCCATGAAGGAGTTGAAAAAGAGTAAAAAGAGGGGAGAAGGAGGACGAAAGGAGTGAAAGTTCAGCTGATACCGGCGTTGGCCACAGGATGGTCCTGGTTCCTGCAATCAAGGGACTAGGGCGGGCAACCAGCCCCACCCTTGAGAAAAAAAATTAAAATAAAATAAAATAAAAAAATAAAAAACAGTGAATCAAATCTATACTAAGTGTGTAAAAGGGGGATTTAAGAAAGTTGAATTAAGAGAGAAGAAGAAAGGAAAAAAGGAAAAGGGCAAGCCAGTAACCTTTGCAATTAAAAAATTGTTCACAGGTAAAAGTCCATTAAAAGGCAAAGAAACAAAGAGATGTCCATAGTGGAATTAAAAACAGGGAACTCACAGCACTTTCTGGGACCAGATGGGATGCGGTCCAACATAAAACTCTAAAACTCTGGAAATGAGTTTTAAGAGTTTAAAAGGCCGTGAGCAGCAAGGTTTTAAAATCCAGAGAAGAGGAGTTTGAGTGAGTCTTTGTGGGTCTCTTCGGTGTGCACACACTGGTGTTATAAGACTCACTGTTCCGATGTCCTTCCCTGGAAAGCTCCTATGCTGTGTTGTTGGAGGGCGTCCTGCGATTAAAAAGCCACAAAAAAAAGGGCAATCTCCATCCTTTGTTGGTTAAAAACTTGCCGTAAAAAGGTTAAAAGTGAATAAAATTCCTTAGAAGGTTAAAGGAAATAATTTAAAATAAAATCCCAACGTTTCGCCGTGGAGGCTTCTTCAGGAGAGTAGAGTTGGCCACATGCTCCACAGTGACTTTTAAAAGAAATGTTTGGGGCTGGACCACACTCAGGTGGCTTGTGATTAGTCCAACCCGTCACCTGTTGTTCGAAAGAGCATGTGACCTGGTGGGATTAAAGGTGTAGTACCAAAGTAAAGATTAGAGAGAAAGAAAGAAAGCCTAACAGCTGGTAACAGAAAACAAAGGAGGGGGGGGCCGAGGTTTCCGGAGGCCCGCCCTCTAGCCGGAACCTGAAAGGTTAGGGTTAGGGCCAGGGGGTCAAGGGGTTAAGTTTAGGGCTAAAGGGTTGGGGTTGGGGTCTCTACCAGAGCTGTAGAAGAAAAAGATATGTTAAGAAATAAAAGAAACAGTATAATCACATAATTAAAAATGGCGGTCGAGATCAGGGTTCGGTAGGGGTCAGGCACCAACGTCCAAATATGCAAAACATAAAACAAACTTAAAAATGTATAAAATAACACAAATACCCCCTAGGCACGGGCAGGGTTAGGTTTAGTTAGGAGCGGGGCCCTCCTAAGAGGGCCACGAGGGGCACTGGCACAAGGGGGCTGTCCTTTAAAAAGGTTTTAATAAACCTCAAAAAAAAAAATAAAAAATAAAAAATAAAAAATAAAAAATAAAAAATAAAAAATAAAAAATAAAAAATAAAAAATAAAATAAAATAAAATAAAATAAAATAAAATAAAATAAAATAAAATAAATAAATAAAAAAAATAAAAATGTATTAAATAAAATAAAAACATTGAAACAATTTTATTAAAAACAGCCTGACAGCAGAGCAACCGCCAGCGGGGCAGACGGAGAGGAGATGCTAAAAGGAGAAGGGGAATTTAAAAACCAGGCAAACAAGGGGACAAGGAAAAAGAAGGCACAATCACACACAGTAATTCCCCAACAATTATAAATAAATGTATAAGTGCTTTTGAAAGAAAATAAAATAAACTAAGTAATAAGTGCTTTAAAATGTAAAAAACTATATAAGAAATAATTTAACATATAACAAATGTATATACACACCATCCACATCTAAAACTTTAAAAAGATAAATAAATAAATAGATAAGTGCTTTAAAAAAATAATTTAAGTGATAAGTGCTTAAAATGTACAAACATGCAAAAGTGGAAAAATGTGTAAAATTATGCCAAATAACCCTATTCACAGTAAGCCATAAAATCAGGAGTCAATAAAAACAGACTGGGCGTTAATATTTTTCATTCAGCCCGTGAGGGTCTATGGTACCCAGTCTGTGGATCCATTTCCTCTCCGCTGCTTGCCGCTGCGCCCTGCTCCACTGCCCGCTGCTCTCCAGGCCCACACTTTGGAGACCATGTGAGCCATGGAGTTTAAAATGTGCATATAGGACGCTCGTGCCCTTCCCACTGTTGATCATATAAAAATGCTGCTTAATCCTAAGGTGTAGCTCATTCTTTGTCTCCCCCACGTACAGTTTGTGGCAGGCCCCGCATCTAAGAGCATAAACCACATTTGAAGCTGTGGGTGGTAGGGCCTGCCCCAGGTTAAAACCGAGTCTGCTCTGGGGGTTAAAAACGTGGGGGAGACGCATAAAACCGATCTCCGAACCTCGAAGCGCCTCCCTCCTGGTCTCTTTTTTGTTTAGGTCAGTGTGGACCAGGATGTCTTTAAGATTTTTATTTCTACGAAAGGCGGAGATCACACGGCTGTCCTCCAGGGCGGCACAGTGTTCCCTCGCCCCCCGAAAATTGTTCTTAATACTCTTGAGGAGGTTGTGGGTAGCCTCTGAAAAGGTTAAAATCAAGGGGACGAGGGACTGGGCAGGCGGTGGTGGGGTGTCGGTGCCGCCTCTGAAGGTGTCGGCGACCTCCGCCTTAATCGTTCTCAGGAAGCGCTTCGAGTAACCCCTGAGTCTCAATGCGCCAAAAAGGGTGCTGGTTGCCTCCTCCACATGGCCCGGGAGGGTACAGATCCTGTGGAACCGGATCAGCTGAGACTTGATGAGACCTCTGTAGGTGTGTTTGGGGTGGTAACTGGATTTATGGAGGAGGGCGTGGCGGTCCGTTTCCTTAAAATGAACTTTCGTGGCCAGGGTTTTGTTCTGGTCGCTGGATTCTTGGAAGAAAACCCTGGTGTCCAGGAACTCGACCGAAAGGTGTTGAAGGTTATGTTTGAGTTTTATTTTCGGGTGATGTGAATTTAAAGTGTCCAAAAATGTGTGGAAGTGCTGTTCAGTGTGGTCCCAGAGGCCGAAGATGTCATCCAGGTACCGGAAGTAGAGGAGGGGTTTGTGTTTGAGTTTGAGAAAAGCCGTTCTCTCCCAATGGGCCAGGTAGATGTTAGCATACGCCGGAGAGTATTTCCGGCCCATAGCACACCCGCACAACTGGAGATAGTGTTTATTGTTAAATGTGAAGTCGTTCCGAGTCAGGGTGATGTTGAGGAGTTGGATTATTTCTTGATCAGGTCTATCTGGGTTGGGGTATTTATTAAAAATGTCTTGAATGGCAATGAGGCCCAGTGGAGTTTCAATATTGGTGTACAGAGATTCAATGTCAATGGTGAAAAGAAAGGTATGACCGGGTACCTGGAGGTTTTTAATTTTATTGATGAAGTGATAAGTGTCCTGAAGATAACCGGGGTGAAGTTGTGAAAGCGGATTAATAAAGTGGTCAATATATTCTGTGATGTTGTAGGACTCGGAGCCGCAATCGCTGACTATAGGGCGGCCGACCGGAACCACAGAAGGGACCGTCCAAGTCGCAGGAGGCTTGTGTATCTTGGGGAGCAGGTAGAAGAGGCGAGGCCTGGGCTCATCAGGACCGTCCAGGTATTGTTTTTGTTTGGAATTGATGTATTGATTGTCATGTAGGCTATGTGTAATGTTCCTAATGAGCTGTTGTGTTTCTAGCTGTAATGATTGCGTGAGTGGTGCATAATATGTGTTGTTATTTAATTGTCTATCTGCTTCTAATATGTAATTATGTCTGTCCTGTAAAACAATTTGGCCCCCTTTGTCGGCTGGTTTGATGACTATGTGTTTGCTATTACCCAATGTTTTAAGAATGTGTTTGTGTTGCTGACTAATGTTAGGCTGCGTGTGTGCAAGGGGGCGCCATCGTGTCAGTGCTGCTAGATTTTTCTGAATGAGTTGTGTGATCTGAGGTGAGAGAGTGTTGAGGCGTGGTTCCCAGCAGGACGGTCCAGTGAACGGGACAGGCTCTCGCCCCGGTGCGCCCCAGAAGTGATCTAACAACTTCAGCCTCCTGTGAAAGTTGTGGAGATCCCCTCTGAGCTCCGGTCGGGTGGGGGGTTTGGGTGTAGGAATGAAGGTAAGTCCTTTTTCCAGTATCTCCAGTTGGGTAGGTGTGAGGGAGAGACCGGAGCAGAGGTTGGTGATATTAGACAAAGGGGGAGATGTGTGATGACATTCCTCCCCCGTTACCAGTTTAACTGCTGTTTCCAGTACCCGAACAACATCTCCGCCGTCTGGGGTGTCCAGTGGATGTTGTCACCAGTGACCTGAAAAAGAAGGGGATTAATTTCGGATAAAAAATGATATTTGCTAGAGATGGTGGTGTTGAGGAAGTTGAGGAGTGCTTGTTTCCGGGGGTTTAAAGAGGGGGAAAAGTTAATGATGGGGATGTAAATGGTGGCGTTTGGAAAGGTGAGGTGAGCAGTTCTCCAGAGTGTTCTTAACTGTTTAACAATGGTGTTGGTTTCGTGTTCTGAAAGGCAGTTGTTCAGGCCTACTGATAAAATAACATGAAGTGGTTGTGGGTGAGGAGTGAGTTTAGTTAAAATTGCGTTTATGTGATGGAAGTTTGCACCGGGGTAACTGTCTACTTGAATGTGTGGGTGGGTGAATTTTGGGATGCGGGACAGGTTCGAGTCCCCAATCACCAGGGTCGTCTTCCGCACCTCCAGCGACCATTCCTGGATTTTGCGGAAAGTGTGGGGGTGTGAGTGTGGTTCCGGGCGTCCTGGAGAGCCAGGTGGCACCGCGGAGTTGCTGCTGGTAGAAGAAGCGGGCAAATCAGATGGTGGGGGTAAAGTCAGCGTGACGCTTTTAATGTCCCCTGTTCTCCTCATGTTTTTATTGCCCGCCTCCGTGACTGCTGTGGTGTTAGCAGACTCCGCGGCAACCTGATCTGGCTCCCTCTGCTGGTGGGGTGTGTCTATGGGGGAAGAGGAGATGGTGTTACTACACGGGAGAGCAACATTGCTGTAGTGCGTTTGTGGTGGGTGTGTTGCAGCCGTGTGTGAGGGCGAGAGGGAGGAAGGCGCAGGGGAGACGATGCGACGCCCCGCCCGAAGAGCCCGCAACCGGTTGCTTTCCCTGGGAGGAAGGGGATGAGTCTCCGCCTTTACTATAAGTTGCGGGTTGCGATGGAGCAAATGGGTCTTGGGCGGAGTCGCCACATCGGAAGCCCCCACGCCCTCACTGGGGGTACAGAGGTCTCTGTAGGGGGGAAGAAGAGGAAGAGAAGAAAGAGGAAGAGAAGAAGGGGTAAGAAGGGGAGGACATGGAGAAGTAGGAGGAGTTTGAGTTTTAAGGGCAGGAGTGGGAGAAGTAAGGGGTGGAGGAGAAGAGAGAGTGGTAGGTGAGGTGGTAGTGAGAGGAACGGAAGTGGGACTGTGAGAGGGGTACAACTGTTGAAGAAGGAGGGGATTTACTGGGTTGGGGAGTGGGGGGTAGTCAAGGGGGGAGAGTCGAGACGTGGAGGCCCCCTCCTCCGTCGGCGGGCCCCTGGATGTGATGTCCTGCAGTGTGTTGACGGAGGAGGAGGTGAGCTTCCTCCCATATCTCGATCTCCCCCACTGGATCGCCTTATCAAAAGGAATCTGATTAAAAGTAGGGATGGTCTCCAATCCCACAGCGATGACCGAGTCATAGTGCTCACGGAGGATGTGCATATTGTTTAACATCCAGGTGTCTGTGTTCTGCTGTACTTTGAGTTGGGTTGTTACGTTGGGTGAGGAGGGCTTGATGAAGGAGGTGAGGCGAGTCACCTTCCTCATCATGCCCTGTGGGAATGTATGGTTGTTGAATGTAGTGTTGAGAATTTCTGAGTGGTGAATGGCCTGTAGTAATTTGAAATATGATTTGGCTTGTAAATAAATGTGTGTGGGTAGACTATGTGGGTGTGGAGGTAGACTATGTGGGTGTGGGGGTTGTGCAATTCCCCCCGTGGGGAGGAGGGGACGAGAGCGATGTAATACATTCCCGCCTCTCACCTCCCCAGGAGGAGAAGCCAGTGCTGAAAAACGGTTCTTAAGGGGTATGGGCATGTTGGATCGCTGCGGGATCGGAGAGTCCATGAAGGAGTTGAAAAAGAGTAAAAAGAGGGGAGAAGGAGGACGAAAGGAGTGAAAGTTCAGCTGATACCGGCGTTGGCCACAGGATGGTCCTGGTTCCTGCAATCAAGGGACTAGGGCGGGCAACCAGCCCCACCCTTGAGAAAAAAAATTAAAATAAAATAAAATAAAAAAATAAAAAACAGTGAATCAAATCTATACTAAGTGTGTAAAAGGGGGATTTAAGAAAGTTGAATTAAGAGAGAAGAAGAAAGGAAAAAAGGAAAAGGGCAAGCCAGTAACCTTTGCAATTAAAAAATTGTTCACAGGTAAAAGTCCATTAAAAGGCAAAGAAACAAAGAGATGTCCATAGTGGAATTAAAAACAGGGAACTCACAGCACTTTCTGGGACCAGATGGGATGCGGTCCAACATAAAACTCTAAAACTCTGGAAATGAGTTTTAAGAGTTTAAAAGGCCGTGAGCAGCAAGGTTTTAAAATCCAGAGAAGAGGAGTTTGAGTGAGTCTTTGTGGGTCTCTTCGGTGTGCACACACTGGTGTTATAAGACTCACTGTTCCGATGTCCTTCCCTGGAAAGCTCCTATGCTGTGTTGTTGGAGGGCGTCCTGCGATTAAAAAGCCACAAAAAAAAGGGCAATCTCCATCCTTTGTTGGTTAAAAACTTGCCGTAAAAAGGTTAAAAGTGAATAAAATTCCTTAGAAGGTTAAAGGAAATAATTTAAAATAAAATCCCAACGTTTCGCCGTGGAGGCTTCTTCAGGAGAGTAGAGTTGGCCACATGCTCCACAGTGACTTTTAAAAGAAATGTTTGGGGCTGGACCACACTCAGGTGGCTTGTGATTAGTCCAACCCGTCACCTGTTGTTCGAAAGAGCATGTGACCTGGTGGGATTAAAGGTGTAGTACCAAAGTAAAGATTAGAGAGAAAGAAAGAAAGCCTAACAGCTGGTAACAGAAAACAAAGGAGGGGGGGGCCGAGGTTTCCGGAGGCCCGCCCTCTAGCCGGAACCTGAAAGGTTAGGGTTAGGGCCAGGGGGTCAAGGGGTTAAGTTTAGGGCTAAAGGGTTGGGGTTGGGGTCTCTACCAGAGCTGTAGAAGAAAAAGATATGTTAAGAAATAAAAGAAACAGTATAATCACATAATTAAAAATGGCGGTCGAGATCAGGGTTCGGTAGGGGTCAGGCACCAACGTCCAAATATGCAAAACATAAAACAAACTTAAAAATGTATAAAATAACACAAATACCCCCTAGGCACGGGCAGGGTTAGGTTTAGTTAGGAGCGGGGCCCTCCTAAGAGGGCCACGAGGGGCACTGGCACAAGGGGGCTGTCCTTTAAAAAGGTTTTAATAAACCTCAAAAAAAAAATAAAAAATAAAAAATAAAAAATAAAAAATAAAAAATAAAAAATAAAAAATAAAAAATAAAAAATAAAAAATAAAAAATAAAATAAAATAAAATAAAATAAAATAAAATAAAATAAAATAAATAAATAAAAAAAATAAAAATGTATTAAATAAAATAAAAACATTGAAACAATTTTATTAAAAACAGCCTGACAGCAGAGCAACCGCCAGCGGGGCAGACGGAGAGGAGATGCTAAAAGGAGAAGGGGAATTTAAAAACCAGGCAAACAAGGGGACAAGGAAAAAGAAGGCACAATCACACACAGTAATTCCCCAACAATTATAAATAAATGTATAAGTGCTTTTGAAAGAAAATAAAATAAACTAAGTAATAAGTGCTTTAAAATGTAAAAAACTATATAAGAAATAATTTAACATATAACAAATGTATATACACACCATCCACATCTAAAACTTTAAAAAGATAAATAAATAAATAGATAAGTGCTTTAAAAAAATAATTTAAGTGATAAGTGCTTAAAATGTACAAACATGCAAAAGTGGAAAAATGTGTAAAATTATGCCAAATAACCCTATTCACAGTAAGCCATAAAATCAGGAGTCAATAAAAACAGACTGGGCGTTAATATTTTTCATTCAGCCCGTGAGGGTCTATGGTACCCAGTCTGTGGATCCATTTCCTCTCCGCTGCTTGCCGCTGCGCCCTGCTCCACTGCCCGCTGCTCTCCAGGCCCACACTTTGGAGACCATGTGAGCCATGGAGTTTAAAATGTGCATATAGGACGCTCGTGCCCTTCCCACTGTTGATCATATAAAAATGCTGCTTAATCCTAAGGTGTAGCTCATTCTTTGTCTCCCCCACGTACAGTTTGTGGCAGGCCCCGCATCTAAGAGCATAAACCACATTTGAAGCTGTGGGTGGTAGGGCCTGCCCCAGGTTAAAACCGAGTCTGCTCTGGGGGTTAAAAACGTGGGGGAGACGCATAAAACCGATCTCCGAACCTCGAAGCGCCTCCCTCCTGGTCTCTTTTTTGTTTAGGTCAGTGTGGACCAGGATGTCTTTAAGATTTTTATTTCTACGAAAGGCGGAGATCACACGGCTGTCCTCCAGGGCGGCACAGTGTTCCCTCGCCCCCCGAAAATTGTTCTTAATACTCTTGAGGAGGTTGTGGGTAGCCTCTGAAAAGGTTAAAATCAAGGGGACGAGGGACTGGGCAGGCGGTGGTGGGGTGTCGGTGCCGCCTCTGAAGGTGTCGGCGACCTCCGCCTTAATCGTTCTCAGGAAGCGCTTCGAGTAACCCCTGAGTCTCAATGCGCCAAAAAGGGTGCTGGTTGCCTCCTCCACATGGCCCGGGAGGGTACAGATCCTGTGGAACCGGATCAGCTGAGACTTGATGAGACCTCTGTAGGTGTGTTTGGGGTGGTAACTGGATTTATGGAGGAGGGCGTGGCGGTCCGTTTCCTTAAAATGAACTTTCGTGGCCAGGGTTTTGTTCTGGTCGCTGGATTCTTGGAAGAAAACCCTGGTGTCCAGGAACTCGACCGAAAGGTGTTGAAGGTTATGTTTGAGTTTTATTTTCGGGTGATGTGAATTTAAAGTGTCCAAAAATGTGTGGAAGTGCTGTTCAGTGTGGTCCCAGAGGCCGAAGATGTCATCCAGGTACCGGAAGTAGAGGAGGGGTTTGTGTTTGAGTTTGAGAAAAGCCGTTCTCTCCCAATGGGCCAGGTAGATGTTAGCATACGCCGGAGAGTATTTCCGGCCCATAGCACACCCGCACAACTGGAGATAGTGTTTATTGTTAAATGTGAAGTCGTTCCGAGTCAGGGTGATGTTGAGGAGTTGGATTATTTCTTGATCAGGTCTATCTGGGTTGGGGTATTTATTAAAAATGTCTTGAATGGCAATGAGGCCCAGTGGAGTTTCAATATTGGTGTACAGAGATTCAATGTCAATGGTGAAAAGAAAGGTATGACCGGGTACCTGGAGGTTTTTAATTTTATTGATGAAGTGATAAGTGTCCTGAAGATAACCGGGGTGAAGTTGTGAAAGCGGATTAATAAAGTGGTCAATATATTCTGTGATGTTGTAGGACTCGGAGCCGCAATCGCTGACTATAGGGCGGCCGACCGGAACCACAGAAGGGACCGTCCAAGTCGCAGGAGGCTTGTGTATCTTGGGGAGCAGGTAGAAGAGGCGAGGCCTGGGCTCATCAGGACCGTCCAGGTATTGTTTTTGTTTGGAATTGATGTATTGATTGTCATGTAGGCTATGTGTAATGTTCCTAATGAGCTGTTGTGTTTCTAGCTGTAATGATTGCGTGAGTGGTGCATAATATGTGTTGTTATTTAATTGTCTATCTGCTTCTAATATGTAATTATGTCTGTCCTGTAAAACAATTTGGCCCCCTTTGTCGGCTGGTTTGATGACTATGTGTTTGCTATTACCCAATGTTTTAAGAATGTGTTTGTGTTGCTGACTAATGTTAGGCTGCGTGTGTGCAAGGGGGCGCCATCGTGTCAGTGCTGCTAGATTTTTCTGAATGAGTTGTGTGATCTGAGGTGAGAGAGTGTTGAGGCGTGGTTCCCAGCAGGACGGTCCAGTGAACGGGACAGGCTCTCGCCCCGGTGCGCCCCAGAAGTGATCTAACAACTTCAGCCTCCTGTGAAAGTTGTGGAGATCCCCTCTGAGCTCCGGTCGGGTGGGGGGTTTGGGTGTAGGAATGAAGGTAAGTCCTTTTTCCAGTATCTCCAGTTGGGTAGGTGTGAGGGAGAGATCGGAGCAGAGGTTGGTGATATTAGACAAAGGGGGAGATGTGTGATGACATTCCTCCCCCGTTACCAGTTTAACTGCTGTTTCCAGTACCCGAACAACATCTCCGCCGTCTGGGGTGTCCAGTGGATGTTGTCACCAGTGACCTGAAAAAGAAGGGGATTAATTTCGGATAAAAAATGATATTTGCTAGAGATGGTGGTGTTGAGGAAGTTGAGGAGTGCTTGTTTCCGGGGGTTTAAAGAGGGGGAAAAGTTAATGATGGGGATGTAAATGGTGGCGTTTGGAAAGGTGAGGTGAGCAGTTCTCCAGAGTGTTCTTAACTGTTTAACAATGGTGTTGGTTTCGTGTTCTGAAAGGCAGTTGTTCAGGCCTACTGATAAAATAACATGAAGTGGTTGTGGGTGAGGAGTGAGTTTAGTTAAAATTGCGTTTATGTGATGGAAGTTTGCACCGGGGTAACTGTCTACTTGAATGTGTGGGTGGGTGAATTTTGGGATGCGGGACAGGTTCGAGTCCCCAATCACCAGGGTCGTCTTCCGCACCTCCAGCGACCATTCCTGGATTTTGCGGAAAGTGTGGGGGTGTGAGTGTGGTTCCGGGCGTCCTGGAGAGCCAGGTGGCACCGCGGAGTTGCTGCTGGTAGAAGAAGCGGGCAAATCAGATGGTGGGGGTAAAGTCAGCGTGACGCTTTTAATGTCCCCTGTTCTCCTCATGTTTTTATTGCCCGCCTCCGTGACTGCTGTGGTGTTAGCAGACTCCGCGGCAACCTGATCTGGCTCCCTCTGCTGGTGGGGTGTGTCTATGGGGGAAGAGGAGATGGTGTTACTACACGGGAGAGCAACATTGCTGTAGTGCGTTTGTGGTGGGTGTGTTGCAGCCGTGTGTGAGGGCGAGAGGGAGGAAGGCGCAGGGGAGACGATGCGACGCCCCGCCCGAAGAGCCCGCAACCGGTTGCTTTCCCTGGGAGGAAGGGGATGAGTCTCCGCCTTTACTATAAGTTGCGGGTTGCGATGGAGCAAATGGGTCTTGGGCGGAGTCGCCACATCGGAAGCCCCCACGCCCTCACTGGGGGTACAGAGGTCTCTGTAGGGGGGAAGAAGAGGAAGAGAAGAAAGAGGAAGAGAAGAAGGGGTAAGAAGGGGAGGACATGGAGAAGTAGGAGGAGTTTGAGTTTTAAGGGCAGGAGTGGGAGAAGTAAGGGGTGGAGGAGAAGAGAGAGTGGTAGGTGAGGTGGTAGTGAGAGGAACGGAAGTGGGACTGTGAGAGGGGTACAACTGTTGAAGAAGGAGGGGATTTACTGGGTTGGGGAGTGGGGGGTAGTCAAGGGGGGAGAGTCGAGACGTGGAGGCCCCCTCCTCCGTCGGCGGGCCCCTGGATGTGATGTCCTGCAGTGTGTTGACGGAGGAGGAGGTGAGCTTCCTCCCATATCTCGATCTCCCCCACTGGATCGCCTTATCAAAAGGAATCTGATTAAAAGTAGGGATGGTCTCCAATCCCACAGCGATGACCGAGTCATAGTGCTCACGGAGGATGTGCATATTGTTTAACATCCAGGTGTCTGTGTTCTGCTGTACTTTGAGTTGGGTTGTTACGTTGGGTGAGGAGGGCTTGATGAAGGAGGTGAGGCGAGTCACCTTCCTCATCATGCCCTGTGGGAATGTATGGTTGTTGAATGTAGTGTTGAGAATTTCTGAGTGGTGAATGGCCTGTAGTAATTTGAAATATGATTTGGCTTGTAAATAAATGTGTGTGGGTAGACTATGTGGGTGTGGAGGTAGACTATGTGGGTGTGGGGGTTGTGCAATTCCCCCCGTGGGGAGGAGGGGACGAGAGCGATGTAATACATTCCCGCCTCTCACCTCCCCAGGAGGAGAAGCCAGTGCTGAAAAACGGTTCTTAAGGGGTATGGGCATGTTGGATCGCTGCGGGATCGGAGAGTCCATGAAGGAGTTGAAAAAGAGTAAAAAGAGGGGAGAAGGAGGACGAAAGGAGTGAAAGTTCAGCTGATACCGGCGTTGGCCACAGGATGGTCCTGGTTCCTGCAATCAAGGGACTAGGGCGGGCAACCAGCCCCACCCTTGAGAAAAAAAATTAAAATAAAATAAAATAAAAAAATAAAAAACAGTGAATCAAATCTATACTAAGTGTGTAAAAGGGGGATTTAAGAAAGTTGAATTAAGAGAGAAGAAGAAAGGAAAAAAGGAAAAGGGCAAGCCAGTAACCTTTGCAATTAAAAAATTGTTCACAGGTAAAAGTCCATTAAAAGGCAAAGAAACAAAGAGATGTCCATAGTGGAATTAAAAACAGGGAACTCACAGCACTTTCTGGGACCAGATGGGATGCGGTCCAACATAAAACTCTAAAACTCTGGAAATGAGTTTTAAGAGTTTAAAAGGCCGTGAGCAGCAAGGTTTTAAAATCCAGAGAAGAGGAGTTTGAGTGAGTCTTTGTGGGTCTCTTCGGTGTGCACACACTGGTGTTATAAGACTCACTGTTCCGATGTCCTTCCCTGGAAAGCTCCTATGCTGTGTTGTTGGAGGGCGTCCTGCGATTAAAAAGCCACAAAAAAAAGGGCAATCTCCATCCTTTGTTGGTTAAAAACTTGCCGTAAAAAGGTTAAAAGTGAATAAAATTCCTTAGAAGGTTAAAGGAAATAATTTAAAATAAAATCCCAACGTTTCGCCGTGGAGGCTTCTTCAGGAGAGTAGAGTTGGCCACATGCTCCACAGTGACTTTTAAAAGAAATGTTTGGGGCTGGACCACACTCAGGTGGCTTGTGATTAGTCCAACCCGTCACCTGTTGTTCGAAAGAGCATGTGACCTGGTGGGATTAAAGGTGTAGTACCAAAGTAAAGATTAGAGAGAAAGAAAGAAAGCCTAACAGCTGGTAACAGAAAACAAAGGAGGGGGGGGCCGAGGTTTCCGGAGGCCCGCCCTCTAGCCGGAACCTGAAAGGTTAGGGTTAGGGCCAGGGGGTCAAGGGGTTAAGTTTAGGGCTAAAGGGTTGGGGTTGGGGTCTCTACCAGAGCTGTAGAAGAAAAAGATATGTTAAGAAATAAAAGAAACAGTATAATCACATAATTAAAAATGGCGGTCGAGATCAGGGTTCGGTAGGGGTCAGGCACCAACGTCCAAATATGCAAAACATAAAACAAACTTAAAAATGTATAAAATAACACAAATACCCCCTAGGCACGGGCAGGGTTAGGTTTAGTTAGGAGCGGGGCCCTCCTAAGAGGGCCACGAGGGGCACTGGCACAAGGGGGCTGTCCTTTAAAAAGGTTTTAATAAACCTCAAAAAAAAAAAATAAAAAATAAAAAATAAAAAATAAAAAATAAAAAATAAAAAATAAAAAATAAAAAATAAAAAATAAAAAATAAAATAAAATAAAATAAAATAAAATAAAATAAAATAAAATAAAATAAATAAATAAAAAAAATAAAAATGTATTAAATAAAATAAAAACATTGAAACAATTTTATTAAAAACAGCCTGACAGCAGAGCAACCGCCAGCGGGGCAGACGGAGAGGAGATGCTAAAAGGAGAAGGGGAATTTAAAAACCAGGCAAACAAGGGGACAAGGAAAAAGAAGGCACAATCACACACAGTAATTCCCCAACAATTATAAATAAATGTATAAGTGCTTTTGAAAGAAAATAAAATAAACTAAGTAATAAGTGCTTTAAAATGTAAAAAACTATATAAGAAATAATTTAACATATAACAAATGTATATACACACCATCCACATCTAAAACTTTAAAAAGATAAATAAATAAATAGATAAGTGCTTTAAAAAAATAATTTAAGTGATAAGTGCTTAAAATGTACAAACATGCAAAAGTGGAAAAATGTGTAAAATTATGCCAAATAACCCTATTCACAGTAAGCCATAAAATCAGGAGTCAATAAAAACAGACTGGGCGTTAATATTTTTCATTCAGCCCGTGAGGGTCTATGGTACCCAGTCTGTGGATCCATTTCCTCTCCGCTGCTTGCCGCTGCGCCCTGCTCCACTGCCCGCTGCTCTCCAGGCCCACACTTTGGAGACCATGTGAGCCATGGAGTTTAAAATGTGCATATAGGACGCTCGTGCCCTTCCCACTGTTGATCATATAAAAATGCTGCTTAATCCTAAGGTGTAGCTCATTCTTTGTCTCCCCCACGTACAGTTTGTGGCAGGCCCCGCATCTAAGAGCATAAACCACATTTGAAGCTGTGGGTGGTAGGGCCTGCCCCAGGTTAAAACCGAGTCTGCTCTGGGGGTTAAAAACGTGGGGGAGACGCATAAAACCGATCTCCGAACCTCGAAGCGCCTCCCTCCTGGTCTCTTTTTTGTTTAGGTCAGTGTGGACCAGGATGTCTTTAAGATTTTTATTTCTACGAAAGGCGGAGATCACACGGCTGTCCTCCAGGGCGGCACAGTGTTCCCTCGCCCCCCGAAAATTGTTCTTAATACTCTTGAGGAGGTTGTGGGTAGCCTCTGAAAAGGTTAAAATCAAGGGGACGAGGGACTGGGCAGGCGGTGGTGGGGTGTCGGTGCCGCCTCTGAAGGTGTCGGCGACCTCCGCCTTAATCGTTCTCAGGAAGCGCTTCGAGTAACCCCTGAGTCTCAATGCGCCAAAAAGGGTGCTGGTTGCCTCCTCCACATGGCCCGGGAGGGTACAGATCCTGTGGAACCGGATCAGCTGAGACTTGATGAGACCTCTGTAGGTGTGTTTGGGGTGGTAACTGGATTTATGGAGGAGGGCGTGGCGGTCCGTTTCCTTAAAATGAACTTTCGTGGCCAGGGTTTTGTTCTGGTCGCTGGATTCTTGGAAGAAAACCCTGGTGTCCAGGAACTCGACCGAAAGGTGTTGAAGGTTATGTTTGAGTTTTATTTTCGGGTGATGTGAATTTAAAGTGTCCAAAAATGTGTGGAAGTGCTGTTCAGTGTGGTCCCAGAGGCCGAAGATGTCATCCAGGTACCGGAAGTAGAGGAGGGGTTTGTGTTTGAGTTTGAGAAAAGCCGTTCTCTCCCAATGGGCCAGGTAGATGTTAGCATACGCCGGAGAGTATTTCCGGCCCATAGCACACCCGCACAACTGGAGATAGTGTTTATTGTTAAATGTGAAGTCGTTCCGAGTCAGGGTGATGTTGAGGAGTTGGATTATTTCTTGATCAGGTCTATCTGGGTTGGGGTATTTATTAAAAATGTCTTGAATGGCAATGAGGCCCAGTGGAGTTTCAATATTGGTGTACAGAGATTCAATGTCAATGGTGAAAAGAAAGGTATGACCGGGTACCTGGAGGTTTTTAATTTTATTGATGAAGTGATAAGTGTCCTGAAGATAACCGGGGTGAAGTTGTGAAAGCGGATTAATAAAGTGGTCAATATATTCTGTGATGTTGTAGGACTCGGAGCCGCAATCGCTGACTATAGGGCGGCCGACCGGAACCACAGAAGGGACCGTCCAAGTCGCAGGAGGCTTGTGTATCTTGGGGAGCAGGTAGAAGAGGCGAGGCCTGGGCTCATCAGGACCGTCCAGGTATTGTTTTTGTTTGGAATTGATGTATTGATTGTCATGTAGGCTATGTGTAATGTTCCTAATGAGCTGTTGTGTTTCTAGCTGTAATGATTGCGTGAGTGGTGCATAATATGTGTTGTTATTTAATTGTCTATCTGCTTCTAATATGTAATTATGTCTGTCCTGTAAAACAATTTGGCCCCCTTTGTCGGCTGGTTTGATGACTATGTGTTTGCTATTACCCAATGTTTTAAGAATGTGTTTGTGTTGCTGACTAATGTTAGGCTGCGTGTGTGCAAGGGGGCGCCATCGTGTCAGTGCTGCTAGATTTTTCTGAATGAGTTGTGTGATCTGAGGTGAGAGAGTGTTGAGGCGTGGTTCCCAGCAGGACGGTCCAGTGAACGGGACAGGCTCTCGCCCCGGTGCGCCCCAGAAGTGATCTAACAACTTCAGCCTCCTGTGAAAGTTGTGGAGATCCCCTCTGAGCTCCGGTCGGGTGGGGGGTTTGGGTGTAGGAATGAAGGTAAGTCCTTTTTCCAGTATCTCCAGTTGGGTAGGTGTGAGGGAGAGACCGGAGCAGAGGTTGGTGATATTAGACAAAGGGGGAGATGTGTGATGACATTCCTCCCCCGTTACCAGTTTAACTGCTGTTTCCAGTACCCGAACAACATCTCCGCCGTCTGGGGTGTCCAGTGGATGTTGTCACCAGTGACCTGAAAAAGAAGGGGATTAATTTCGGATAAAAAATGATATTTGCTAGAGATGGTGGTGTTGAGGAAGTTGAGGAGTGCTTGTTTCCGGGGGTTTAAAGAGGGGGAAAAGTTAATGATGGGGATGTAAATGGTGGCGTTTGGAAAGGTGAGGTGAGCAGTTCTCCAGAGTGTTCTTAACTGTTTAACAATGGTGTTGGTTTCGTGTTCTGAAAGGCAGTTGTTCAGGCCTACTGATAAAATAACATGAAGTGGTTGTGGGTGAGGAGTGAGTTTAGTTAAAATTGCGTTTATGTGATGGAAGTTTGCACCGGGGTAACTGTCTACTTGAATGTGTGGGTGGGTGAATTTTGGGATGCGGGACAGGTTCGAGTCCCCAATCACCAGGGTCGTCTTCCGCACCTCCAGCGACCATTCCTGGATTTTGCGGAAAGTGTGGGGGTGTGAGTGTGGTTCCGGGCGTCCTGGAGAGCCAGGTGGCACCGCGGAGTTGCTGCTGGTAGAAGAAGCGGGCAAATCAGATGGTGGGGGTAAAGTCAGCGTGACGCTTTTAATGTCCCCTGTTCTCCTCATGTTTTTATTGCCCGCCTCCGTGACTGCTGTGGTGTTAGCAGACTCCGCGGCAACCTGATCTGGCTCCCTCTGCTGGTGGGGTGTGTCTATGGGGGAAGAGGAGATGGTGTTACTACACGGGAGAGCAACATTGCTGTAGTGCGTTTGTGGTGGGTGTGTTGCAGCCGTGTGTGAGGGCGAGAGGGAGGAAGGCGCAGGGGAGACGATGCGACGCCCCGCCCGAAGAGCCCGCAACCGGTTGCTTTCCCTGGGAGGAAGGGGATGAGTCTCCGCCTTTACTATAAGTTGCGGGTTGCGATGGAGCAAATGGGTCTTGGGCGGAGTCGCCACATCGGAAGCCCCCACGCCCTCACTGGGGGTACAGAGGTCTCTGTAGGGGGGAAGAAGAGGAAGAGAAGAAAGAGGAAGAGAAGAAGGGGTAAGAAGGGGAGGACATGGAGAAGTAGGAGGAGTTTGAGTTTTAAGGGCAGGAGTGGGAGAAGTAAGGGGTGGAGGAGAAGAGAGAGTGGTAGGTGAGGTGGTAGTGAGAGGAACGGAAGTGGGACTGTGAGAGGGGTACAACTGTTGAAGAAGGAGGGGATTTACTGGGTTGGGGAGTGGGGGGTAGTCAAGGGGGGAGAGTCGAGACGTGGAGGCCCCCTCCTCCGTCGGCGGGCCCCTGGATGTGATGTCCTGCAGTGTGTTGACGGAGGAGGAGGTGAGCTTCCTCCCATATCTCGATCTCCCCCACTGGATCGCCTTATCAAAAGGAATCTGATTAAAAGTAGGGATGGTCTCCAATCCCACAGCGATGACCGAGTCATAGTGCTCACGGAGGATGTGCATATTGTTTAACATCCAGGTGTCTGTGTTCTGCTGTACTTTGAGTTGGGTTGTTACGTTGGGTGAGGAGGGCTTGATGAAGGAGGTGAGGCGAGTCACCTTCCTCATCATGCCCTGTGGGAATGTATGGTTGTTGAATGTAGTGTTGAGAATTTCTGAGTGGTGAATGGCCTGTAGTAATTTGAAATATGATTTGGCTTGTAAATAAATGTGTGTGGGTAGACTATGTGGGTGTGGAGGTAGACTATGTGGGTGTGGGGGTTGTGCAATTCCCCCCGTGGGGAGGAGGGGACGAGAGCGATGTAATACATTCCCGCCTCTCACCTCCCCAGGAGGAGAAGCCAGTGCTGAAAAACGGTTCTTAAGGGGTATGGGCATGTTGGATCGCTGCGGGATCGGAGAGTCCATGAAGGAGTTGAAAAAGAGTAAAAAGAGGGGAGAAGGAGGACGAAAGGAGTGAAAGTTCAGCTGATACCGGCGTTGGCCACAGGATGGTCCTGGTTCCTGCAATCAAGGGACTAGGGCGGGCAACCAGCCCCACCCTTGAGAAAAAAAATTAAAATAAAATAAAATAAAAAAATAAAAAACAGTGAATCAAATCTATACTAAGTGTGTAAAAGGGGGATTTAAGAAAGTTGAATTAAGAGAGAAGAAGAAAGGAAAAAAGGAAAAGGGCAAGCCAGTAACCTTTGCAATTAAAAAATTGTTCACAGGTAAAAGTCCATTAAAAGGCAAAGAAACAAAGAGATGTCCATAGTGGAATTAAAAACAGGGAACTCACAGCACTTTCTGGGACCAGATGGGATGCGGTCCAACATAAAACTCTAAAACTCTGGAAATGAGTTTTAAGAGTTTAAAAGGCCGTGAGCAGCAAGGTTTTAAAATCCAGAGAAGAGGAGTTTGAGTGAGTCTTTGTGGGTCTCTTCGGTGTGCACACACTGGTGTTATAAGACTCACTGTTCCGATGTCCTTCCCTGGAAAGCTCCTATGCTGTGTTGTTGGAGGGCGTCCTGCGATTAAAAAGCCACAAAAAAAAGGGCAATCTCCATCCTTTGTTGGTTAAAAACTTGCCGTAAAAAGGTTAAAAGTGAATAAAATTCCTTAGAAGGTTAAAGGAAATAATTTAAAATAAAATCCCAACGTTTCGCCGTGGAGGCTTCTTCAGGAGAGTAGAGTTGGCCACATGCTCCACAGTGACTTTTAAAAGAAATGTTTGGGGCTGGACCACACTCAGGTGGCTTGTGATTAGTCCAACCCGTCACCTGTTGTTCGAAAGAGCATGTGACCTGGTGGGATTAAAGGTGTAGTACCAAAGTAAAGATTAGAGAGAAAGAAAGAAAGCCTAACAGCTGGTAACAGAAAACAAAGGAGGGGGGGGCCGAGGTTTCCGGAGGCCCGCCCTCTAGCCGGAACCTGAAAGGTTAGGGTTAGGGCCAGGGGGTCAAGGGGTTAAGTTTAGGGCTAAAGGGTTGGGGTTGGGGTCTCTACCAGAGCTGTAGAAGAAAAAGATATGTTAAGAAATAAAAGAAACAGTATAATCACATAATTAAAAATGGCGGTCGAGATCAGGGTTCGGTAGGGGTCAGGCACCAACGTCCAAATATGCAAAACATAAAACAAACTTAAAAATGTATAAAATAACACAAATACCCCCTAGGCACGGGCAGGGTTAGGTTTAGTTAGGAGCGGGGCCCTCCTAAGAGGGCCACGAGGGGCACTGGCACAAGGGGGCTGTCCTTTAAAAAGGTTTTAATAAACCTCAAAAAAAAAAATAAAAAATAAAAAATAAAAAATAAAAAATAAAAAATAAAAAATAAAAAATAAAAAATAAAAAATAAAATAAAATAAAATAAAATAAAATAAAATAAAATAAAATAAATAAATAAAAAAAATAAAAATGTATTAAATAAAATAAAAACATTGAAACAATTTTATTAAAAACAGCCTGACAGCAGAGCAACCGCCAGCGGGGCAGACGGAGAGGAGATGCTAAAAGGAGAAGGGGAATTTAAAAACCAGGCAAACAAGGGGACAAGGAAAAAGAAGGCACAATCACACACAGTAATTCCCCAACAATTATAAATAAATGTATAAGTGCTTTTGAAAGAAAATAAAATAAACTAAGTAATAAGTGCTTTAAAATGTAAAAAACTATATAAGAAATAATTTAACATATAACAAATGTATATACACACCATCCACATCTAAAACTTTAAAAAGATAAATAAATAAATAGATAAGTGCTTTAAAAAAATAATTTAAGTGATAAGTGCTTAAAATGTACAAACATGCAAAAGTGGAAAAATGTGTAAAATTATGCCAAATAACCCTATTCACAGTAAGCCATAAAATCAGGAGTCAATAAAAACAGACTGGGCGTTAATATTTTTCATTCAGCCCGTGAGGGTCTATGGTACCCAGTCTGTGGATCCATTTCCTCTCCGCTGCTTGCCGCTGCGCCCTGCTCCACTGCCCGCTGCTCTCCAGGCCCACACTTTGGAGACCATGTGAGCCATGGAGTTTAAAATGTGCATATAGGACGCTCGTGCCCTTCCCACTGTTGATCATATAAAAATGCTGCTTAATCCTAAGGTGTAGCTCATTCTTTGTCTCCCCCACGTACAGTTTGTGGCAGGCCCCGCATCTAAGAGCATAAACCACATTTGAAGCTGTGGGTGGTAGGGCCTGCCCCAGGTTAAAACCGAGTCTGCTCTGGGGGTTAAAAACGTGGGGGAGACGCATAAAACCGATCTCCGAACCTCGAAGCGCCTCCCTCCTGGTCTCTTTTTTGTTTAGGTCAGTGTGGACCAGGATGTCTTTAAGATTTTTATTTCTACGAAAGGCGGAGATCACACGGCTGTCCTCCAGGGCGGCACAGTGTTCCCTCGCCCCCCGAAAATTGTTCTTAATACTCTTGAGGAGGTTGTGGGTAGCCTCTGAAAAGGTTAAAATCAAGGGGACGAGGGACTGGGCAGGCGGTGGTGGGGTGTCGGTGCCGCCTCTGAAGGTGTCGGCGACCTCCGCCTTAATCGTTCTCAGGAAGCGCTTCGAGTAACCCCTGAGTCTCAATGCGCCAAAAAGGGTGCTGGTTGCCTCCTCCACATGGCCCGGGAGGGTACAGATCCTGTGGAACCGGATCAGCTGAGACTTGATGAGACCTCTGTAGGTGTGTTTGGGGTGGTAACTGGATTTATGGAGGAGGGCGTGGCGGTCCGTTTCCTTAAAATGAACTTTCGTGGCCAGGGTTTTGTTCTGGTCGCTGGATTCTTGGAAGAAAACCCTGGTGTCCAGGAACTCGACCGAAAGGTGTT